>JASDQU010418287.1:0-10264 GCA_032191745.1 Picea mariana
TTGCCTGCATCTTCACAAGTATACCCAATTTTCCATGTTTCATGCTTAAACAAGGTTATAGGAGACAAGATCCCAGTTCAAAATATATTTCCAGAACTTGATGAGGAAGGAAAAATCATATTGGAGCCTAAAGCCATCACTGGCACAAGAATTCGCCAGCTTAGGAATAGATCCATTTAAGAGTATCTCATTAAATGGAGGAAACTATCGGCTGAAGATTCCACATGGGAAGATGAGCCTTTTATACAAAAGCATATAGATTTACTCAAGCGTTGCGGACAACACTTGTCTCAAGGGGAGGGGCATGTTAAGCCCTAATATTGGCTCATTACCCCTTAATTGGGGGATATTATAATAGTAGTGTTATTTTATTTATGTCGGCTTTATACCATTAGTTGTAATTATACCTCCTAGTCTCCTATATATACCAAGGAGACATTTTCATTTTGAATCATCTTGTACTTGAACATTTAAGTGGGGTAAAAGGAGGTTGCCCCCTGGAAAAGGCTTATTATCTGAAATTATCTCTTTTTCAAGGCGTTGAGTACTTTTTCTGAGGTTTTTCTATGCCATATTGATATTTGGTTCTTAACAGAATATTCTCCAGGTGGAATATTCTCCCCTAAAATATAGGAGACTGGATAATGACTAATTATGACTAATAAACAAGGAATAACCTTAGGAAAAATAAATCCTAGGTGTGTGTGAAGTAACTCCAACAATTTCCATTATTGTAATTTTCCATTAGACAGGTGTTATGAATGGTGATGTGACACCACTAGTTTAGCTTGAGAGGGAATCTCGTCAAGCCCTACTTGTATAAATCTTTGTATTGTTTCCAAGTACAAGGTTACAAGGTAAGAGAGATATAGGGGGAAGACAGAGGTTGTTGTAGGTTAGCTAAGATAGAGTTAGCTAGGATAAAACCAAGGAGAGTCGAGACTCAATTGTAGCTTGGACTCCACTATTGTAATTTGATATTCCACCATTAACAGAAAATGACAGCTTTTCCTGTTATAAATTTATGTGTAATGGAAGTTATGTGATGAATGTCATTTACATGAATTTGACTTGTATATGGATGTTAGAAATCATCTGCAAGGATAGAGATACATTTTTCTATCCTCAAGTGTGTTGAATTAAGTCTGGTTCTCTAGGCTAAGTGCAAGGAGTACACGATAGAGAGAGGAAAATATGTGAGTTGATGCAAGGAGTGCATATCTGAACTCAGTGGAGTCAGAAGAGAGACTTCCAAGAGGGCATACCAGGGTAATTCATAGACTCAGGAGGAAATTTCAAGGTGGTTAAGTACCTTGGAAGGAAAGAGTGTGTGGGAGGAAGCATAGCTCAGAGTTACTGAACACTCTAAAACACTATTCCATGAGAGCATCAATCTAGTGTGAGTTTGCACAAGAACAACATATTTGGAGGTGTTGGATCCCTTAAGAGAATCCCAGAATTACTGAAAATTTCGAGAAGGAAGGCTTTGCAAGAGTGCATTGACAAAGGAAAGGAGATGCCTTAAACCCTTCCATAATGTTAAGGGACATGTCATCGAAGAATGGAGCTAAGTGCAAGGATTGCATCAAGGATATTGTAATTCCATATTATGAGCTATAGAGGAAGAGAGAGAAGTTTCCAAAAGGGCATANAGGAAGTTCACAAAGGAACGATGAACTTTGAAGGTTTTTCAAGCCGACCAAAATCATAGAAGAGTTTGCATAGAACTCTTCAAGGAGTGAAAAAGGAATTCGAGAACAACTTAAGTCTCGAAAGAAAGAATTTGTGCTAAGTGTGAAGAAGGGGTTGAGGACTTGTCGAAGTCTCGAAGGACATAAAATGGTCCATCATGGTAGGAGACAGGTCACAGAGGATCGAGAGGTTATGGAGTAGGAACTTTGGAAAGTTTTCCAAGAGCAACCAAATAATTTCGTAAATTCACAAGGTATGAAGTGATTCTGGACCATTGGATCCAGAAGGCACATGGAAAAGATCCACACATTTCAGATGAAGAAACCCTTCAAGAAAATTCAAGGAGAGAATACCCAAAGAGCTAGGATTCAAAGCAATATTTGTCATCCATTGAGATAGGACATGTGGAGTTGGGTTTGACACTTTGTTGATTCATAAATTGGGAAGGATAGAGTCAGGAGAAGAAAGGACTCATGAAGTCTGAACTCGTGAGTTGATCACAGTCATTGATCATGAGAGGAGCTTGGACCGTATATTTGGTTCCGAAGAATTCGTCAATTTGGAAATTAGGAAAGTGAGAGAAAGCATCTCGTGAAAGTTCTAAAGCCTAGGGTCTCGAAGGGAGATGGCCCGTGGTTGAAGTTCATGGCCATATTAAGGAGGAATCATATCGTAGTGAGCTAGCGCTATTGGCGTTGAAATTGAGTAGCACTAAAGAGAGGTTCAGTGGGTGCTACATAACCTACATTAGAAAATAAAGAAAGGACTTGTGATAGAGTTTTGGGTTCCATAAAAGGGACCTAAGGAGTCATTCTGACTCAAGAATTGAACGATCCTAGAATGGGAGGTTGAGAATCCCTTTGGAGGGAAGGGGTTTGCACCAGGATATACTCCATGTCTACAAAAATGATGAGCTCTTGCTCATGATCTTTCCAACATGGCTGAAATCCTTCTGGATCCCAAACTTTCTCCTAGAGATACCTTTCGACTCCTCTGTTTCATTGTTGCTACTCTTGCCTATTCCCCATTGCTCATGTAGGTTACTTTCTATCCATCTTCTCCTTCCCGACAACTTCTTGTGCTAACCCCAAAATCAACCTCCTTATCTCCTCTATCACCTTGTCTAGTTTGTCCACTGGTTGGATCTCCATATGTAATCCTTTATACCTCACTTTATTATGTTGATTGAAGGGTAGATCATCCTGATCCCCCATGTTGTTTTTTCTACATCTCGTGGTCTTAGCTTGCCACCCTACTGCAGATTCTAGTCCTGCAAACTCATTATGGAGATGTTGGTAAACTTCTGCCCATGACAGATTGGATTTTTTCAGCTCCTCCTGTGTTGGTTCAATACCAAATTCCTCCAGCTACTTCATGGGATGGTTTTCTCCCCCATCTATTTTCAAATTAACCTTTTGGATGTGCTGAATTTTCACTATCACCCTTCTCTCCAGAGCTTCCAACTCTTCATACAGATCAACAATGTTCATGCTTTCTACCTCCTCTTTGGATGCAAACTCCAGTGTTGCAGTTATTTCTTGTTCAACTTCCCAGCTGAAAATTTCAAGAAATTCTATGGAATGCTCTTCTCCTTCTACTGGGGAAAACATAAGTGCCTACTCCTTATCCCCTTTTATAGTTTCTTCTAGCTGTCCTTTTGTTTCACCTGCAATGTCTGTGCTCATCTCTCCTCGGCTACTTGGTAGGGATACCTCGATTCCTCCAATGATCAGAACAATATTCTGATCCTCCACCTTGGTGATAGAAGTTTTCAACTTGTCATCATATTAATTCTTACGACTCACAATTATGCGTGAATCTTCATTTGAGAAAGGTATTTCTTCTTCCTCCTCATCTTTCAACTCCCCTTGTTAACATGAACTCTCAATTGAGCTCATTTCTCCTCCCTTTCCCACCTGGAAATTTGGGATTTCGCTTCTGCCCTCCTAGCAGTCTATGAGACCGATGGATCCCATCTCATTTCCCACCTAGAAATATGAAATTCTACAGTTTCTCCCTAGACAGTCTATGATATCCTCACTTGATCTCCCCTCCTCATCACATAGTTTTTTTCCAAATTTTGTTTCACAGATGTAAACCACTTCCTCATCTGTGTCACTAAGCTTTTTAATTTCCCTCATCCACCTCCTCCACTCTCGTTGTTTCCTCCTGGACAACAAATTCTGGATAGGCAATTTTTCTTTCCTCTTCAGAGTCCATTCATATGTGTAGTGTAATTTTTCCTCCTACTACATCTTCAATGTCAGTATCTCCATTTCCGTTCAGATTTCAGTGAACTCCTTGTCAATTTCTACTTTGCCTTTCATATTGTGGTCTACTCCTCAACCACACTTATGACCTTTTGTAGCCATATTCACCTTCTACCTACCCTCATGGCAAGTTTGTTCTTCACTCTGCAAGTGAGAGAATCTCTAGCCTCCCCTTTGCCTAAAATCTATGAATTGAAATTGGGATCTGATACCACTCTTGGTGAAAAAACCATTCTCTCTAAAGGGATGCTCAACCTCCCATTATAGGATCATTCAATTCCTAAGTCAAAACAACTCCTTCGGTCTCTTTTCTGGAACACGAAACTCTATCACAAGTCCTTTCTTTTTTTTCTAGCATAGGTTATGTGGCTCCCACGGGCCCTCTCTTTAGCTCTATTCAAGTTCAACACCAAAAACACTAGCTCTCTACGCTAGGCTCCATCCTTTATATGGCCACTTACTTCGACCGTGGGCCATATCCCTTTGCAACCCTGTACTTCAAAAATTATTTGAGCTACTTTCTCTCCTTTTCTCCTAATTTATGAATCGAAAAATTCTTTAAAACCAAATCTACAGTCCACAATCCTCTTGTGATCAACGATTGTGATGAACTCATGAGTTTGGACTTTGTGAATCCTTTCTTCTCCAGACTCTATCCTTCCTGATTTATGAATCAACGAAGTGTCAATCCCAAGTCCACATGTCCTATCTCAATGGATGGATAAGATTGTTTCAACTCCCAACACTTTGGGTATTCTCTTATTGACTTTTATCGAAGGGTTTTTTCCTCTGAAATGCATGGATCTCTTCCATGTTACTTCCGGTTCAAACGGTCCAGAATCACTTCACACCTTGAAACTTTACGAATATATATGGTTTCTCCTGGCTAACATTCTAAAGTTCCTTCTCCCGAACCTTTCGATATTCTACCACCTGTCTCCTCCGATGATGGACTATTTTCTGGCTTTCGAGAGTCATTCTGACTCAGGAATTGAACGATCCTAGATCGGAAGGTCGAGAATCCCTTTGGAGGGAAGGGGATTTGTCCCAGGAGATACTCCACAGCTATGGAAATGATGAACTCTTGCTCGTGAGCTTTACAGCATGGCTGAAATCCTGTTGGATCCCAAACTTTCTCCTGGATCTACCTTTCGACTCCTCTGCTTCACTGTTTATTCTCCTGCATATTCCCCACTACTCATGCAAGTTCCCTTTGATATAGATTCTCCTTGCTGATAGGTTCTTCTAACGACCACAAAATCAACCTCCTTATCCCCTCTATCACCGTATCTGGTTTGTCCACTTGCTTGACCTCCTTATGTAGTCCTTTCTGCCTCACTTTATTATGCTAATTGAAGGGTAGATCATCTTGATCCCCAATGTTTTTTTTTTATATTTCACATGTTCTCAGCTTGCCACTCTACTGCAGAATCTAGACCTGCAGACTCATTATTGAGCTCCTACTCAACTTCCTCCCCTGACAGATTGGATTTTTTCATCTTATCCTATGTTGGCTCAATCCCAAATTCCTCTAGCTGCTCCATGGGATGCTCTTCTCCCCCATATGTTTTCAAATTAACCTGTTGGATGTGATGAATTTTCACTATGACCCTTGTCTCCAAGGCTTCCAACTCTTCATATAGATCAACAAATTTCATTCTTTATGCCTCCTCTTCAAATGCAAACTCCAGTGTTACAGTTATTTCATGTTTATCTTCCCGGTTAAAAATTTGAAGAAATTCTATGGAATTCTCTTCTCCTTCTACTAGGGAAAACATTAGTGCCTGCTCCTTCTCCCCTTTGATAGTTTCTTCTAGCTGTCCTTTCGTTGCACCCGCAACATCTGTGCTCATCTCTCCTCGTTTACTTGGTAGGGATACCTCAATTCCTCCAATGATCAGAACAATCTTTTGATCCTCCACCTTGGTGATGGAAGTTTTCAACTTCTCATCATCTTAATTATTACGATTCACAATTTTGCATGAATCTTCATCTGAGCGAGGTATTTATTATGCCTCCTCCTCATATGTCAACTCCCCTTGTTAATGTGAATTCTCAATTGAGATCATTTCTCCTCCCTTGCCCACATGGAAATCTGGGATTTTTCTTCTGCCCTCCCAACAGTCTATGAGACCGACAATCCCATCTAATTGCCCACCTATAGAAATATGAAATTCCACTGGTGCTCCCTTGGCAGTCTAAGAGATGCTCACTTGATCCCCCCTCCTCATCGCTGAGGCTTTTTCCAACTTATGGTTCACATATGTAAACCACTTCCTCCTCTGTGTCACTAAGTTTTTTAATTTCCCTCATCCACCTCCTCAACTCTCGTTGTTGTCTCCTGGAAAATAAATTTTGGATAGACGATTTCTCTTTCCTCTTCAGAGTCCATTCATATGTCTAGTGAAATTTTTCCTCCTGCTACATCTTCAATGTTAGTCTCTCCATTTCCGTTAGGATTTCAGTGAACTCTTGTCAATTTTTTCTTTTCCCTTCATCTTTTGGTCTGCTCCTCAACCACACATATGACATTTCATAGCCATATTCACCTTCTACCTACCCTCCTGGCAAGTCTATTCTTCACTCTGCAAGTGATAGCATCTCTAGCCTCCCCTTCACCTAAAATCTGTAGATGCAAATTGGGCTTTAATACCACTCCTGGCGCAAACCCCCTTCCCTTCAAAGGGTTGCTCGACCTCACAGTATAGGATTGTTCAATTACTAAGTCAAAACGACTCCTTAGGTCCCTTTTCTGGAACATGAAACTCTATCGTAGGTCCTTTCTTTGTTTTCTAGCACAGGTTATGTGGCACCTGCAAGCCCTTTCTTTAGCACTACTCAATATCAACGCAAACATTGCTAGTTCTCTATGCTAGGATCCCTCCTTGATATGGCCACGTACTTCGATCATGGGCCATATCCCTTTGTGACCCCATTCTTTGAAATTTTCAAGACTTGCCTTCTCTTCTTTTCCCAATTTTTTGAATCGACAAATTCTTATGAACCAAATCTACAATCCACATTCCTCTCGCGATCAACAACTGTGATCAACTCACGATTTCAGACTTCGTGAGTCCTTTATTCTCCTGGCTCTATCCTTCATGATTTGCGAATAAATGAGGTGTCGATCCCAACTCCACGTTTCCTCTCTCAATCGATGGTTAAGATTGTTTCGACTCCTAGCACTTTGGGTATACTCTTCTTGACTTTTATTGAAGTGTTTCTTCCTCCAAAATGCATGGATCTCTGCCACATGCCTTCCGGATCCAACTGTCTAGAATCACTTTACACCTTGAAACTTTATGAATATCTCTAGTTTTTCTTGGCAAACCTTTAAAAGTTCCTCCTCTCGAACCTCTCGATCTTCTTCCACCTGTCTCCTCCGACAATGGACTATTTTCTGGCTTTCAGGAGTCATTCTGACTCAAGAATTGAATGATACTTGACCAGGAGGTTGAGAATCCCTTTGGAGGGAAGGGGGTTTTCACCAAGAGATACTCCATGGCTACGAAAATGATGAGCTCATGCTCATGAGCTTTCTAGTGTGGCTAAAATCCTCCTGGATCCCAAACTTTCTCCTGGAGTTTACTTTTGACTCCTCTACTTTGTTGTTGGTGCTCCTGCATATTCCCCTATGCTCATGTAGGTTCCCTTCTATCCAGCTTCTTGTTGCTAACAACTTCTTGTGGTAACCCCAAAATCAACCTCCTTATCTCCTCTATCACCATATCCAGTTTGTCCACTGGATGGATCTTCTTATGCGGTCCTTTCTACCTCACTTTATTTTTTTGATCGAAGGGTAGATCACCTTGATCCCCCATGTTGTTTTTTCTACTTCCCGTAGTCTTATCTTGCCATCCTATTGCAAAATCTATCCCTGTAGACTCATTATTGAGTTGTTTCTCAATTTCCTACCCTAACAGATTGGATTTTTTTAGCTCCTCTTGTGTTGGTTCAATCCCAAATTCCTCTAGATGCTCCATGGGATGGTCTTCTCCCCCATATGTTTTCAAATTAACCTATTGGATGTGTTGAATTTTCACTATCACCCTTCTCTCTAGGGCTTCCAACTCTTCATACATATCAACAAAGTTCATGCTTTCTTCCTCCTCTTTAGATGCAAACTCCAATGTTGCAGTTATTTCCTGTTCAACTTCCCGACTGAAAATTTCAAGAAATTTTATGGAATGCTCTTTTCCTTATACTAGGGAAAACATCAGTGCATGCTCCTCCCCTTTGATAGTTTCTTCTAGCTGAACTTTTGTTGCACCCACAATCTCTATTCTTGTCTCTCCTTAGCTACTTGGTAGGGATACCTCGATTCCTCCAATGATCAGAATAGTCTTGTGATCCTCCACCGTGGTGACGAAAGTTTTCAACTTCTCATCATCTTAATTCTTAGGACTCACAATTATGTGTGAATATTCATCTGAGCGAGGTATTTATTTTGTGTCCTCCTCATTTTTCAACTTCCCTTGTTAACGTGAACCCTCAATTGAGCTCATTTCTCCTCCCTTTCCCAGCAGGAAATATTTGATTTCTCTTCTTCCCTCTTGTAACTCTATGAGACCGACGGATCCCATCTCATTGCCCACTTAAAAATATGAAATTCCATTGTTTCTCCCCTGGAAGTCTATGAGATCCTCACTTGATCTCCCCTCCTCATCACTGAGGCTTTTTCCAACTTCTGGTTCACATATGTAAACCACTTCCTCCTCTGTGTCACTTAGGTTTTTAATTTCTCTCATCCACCTCATCAACTCTCATTGTTGCCTCCTGGCCAACAACTTCTAGATAAGTGATTTGTGTTTCCTCCTTAGGGTCCATTCATATGTCTAGTGTAATTTTTCCTCCTGCTACATCTTCAATGTCAGTCTCTCCATTTTCATTCTTATTTCAGTGAACTCCTTGTAAATTTTTTCTTTTCCGTTCATCTTGTGGTATTATCCTCAACCACACTTATGACCTTTCTTATCCATATTCACCTTCTATCTACCCTCCTGGAAAGTTTTTTCTTCACTCTGCAAGTGAGAGCATCTTTAGCCTCCCCTTCACCTGAAACATATAGATGAAAATTGGGCTCTGATACCACTCCTGGTGCAAACCCCCTTCTCTCCAAAGGGGTGATTAATCTCCTAGTATAGGATCGTTCAATTCCTGAGTCAAAACGACTCCTTAGGTCCCTTTTCTGGAACACAAAACTCTATCACAAGTCCTTTCTTTATTTTCTAGCGTAGGTTATGTGGCACCCATAGCCACTCTCTTTAGTGCTACTCAAGTTCAACACCAACATCCCTAGATCTCTACACTAGGCTCCCTCCTTGATATGGCCACATACTTCGACCATGGGCCATCTCCCTTTGCGACCCCATTCTTCGAAACTTTTATGAGCTTCTTTCTCTTATTTTCCCAATTTATGAATAGAAAAATTATTTGAAACAAAATCTACAATCCACGTTCCTCTCATGATCAATGACTATGATCAACTCGCGAGTTCGGACTTCATGATTCCTTTCTTCTCCTAACTCTATCCTTCCCATTTTGTGAATGAACAAAGTGTTGATCCCAACTCCACGTGTCCTATCTCAATGGATGGCTAATATTGTTTCGACTCCTAGCACTTTGGGTATTCTCTTATTGAGTTTTATCGAAGGGTTTCTTCCTCTAAAATGTGTGGATCTCTACCACATGCCTTCTGGATCTAATGGTCTAGAATCACTTCGCACCTTGAAACTTTACGAATATATTTGGTTTCTTCTAGAAAACCTTCCAAAGTTCCTGCTCCCGAATCTCTCAATCTTCTGCCACCTATATCTTCCGAGGATGGACTATTTTCTAGCCTTCTGGAGTCATTATGACTTAGGAATTGAATGATCCTAGACTGGGAGGTCGATAATCCCTTTGGATGGAAGGGGGTTTGCACCAAGAGATACTCCATAGCTATGAAAATGATGATCTCATGCTCATGAGATTTCCAATGTGGCTGAAATCCTCCTAGATCCCAAACTTTCTCCTGGAGCTACCTTTCGTCTCCTCTGTTTCATTGTTGCTGCTCCTACATATTCCCCTCTGCTCACTACTACATATTGAAAAATTTGCGACGACCACTTGCGACGAAAGTACTCTTTCGTTGCAACGTGCAAGAGAATTTTTTTTTTTCTAAATCTACCCTGTGTTCGTCGCCATCTCAATGCCTATAGTTTGACTAAATTGTAATGGTCAATTTGAGTTTCATATGCGACTCCATACTTCTTCCATCGCCTATGCGACAAACATTGACCATAAAAATTTAGTCAAACTTT
>JASDQU010418291.1:0-10241 GCA_032191745.1 Picea mariana
TTTTTCCAGTCATCTGTTGGCATTTATGTAGGTGCAGTACCTGGATCCACCGCAATCCACTGATTTATGTCTACCAACAAATCTTCCATCTTGAGCTTCCACAACTCAAAAATTTTCCCATCAAAATTAATCTCTATTTTGGAATTGCTCGCCATTTCTTTTCACTTGAAGAATCAATATCACAGATCTCCCACTGTAACAAGTCTTATCACAGTCCTGAGCCAAACCCCTGACCACAAAGGCATCTCCCTGAAGCCAATAATTGGTTTAATACCAAATGTAGACTTTGACCTTGTACAATTATTTATTGCAAACATATTTTCAATAAAAGAACAAAAAAGATACAATGGAAAATACACACATTACACAAAAAAAATTCCCTTGGAAACCGAAACTAGGAAAACCATCATCTTCTATATTCATCTCATCATACCATAATACATTGTTTACAATAATATATACATATAGGATCTCATAGCATCCAAAACCCTAATCGAATAACTTGGATTAGTCAAAAACCCTAATTCCTTAACTGGAAATATAAAACCATGTGTCGAAAACCACCCAAAAACAGATGCAAAAAACTGCCAATTTTTTTCAAGGGCTCTTGCCCCCTTGTGACCCCCCTCTTACCCCCCTGATCATCTGGTGCAACGTAGACACTAATTCTAGTCATGCAAATAATATAACACATACCCAACGTTACTTATATGTGATAACATACAATAATTAACCCATGTCAAACATACATAAACAATCACACAATAAACAAGACAAGTACTTAAAGACACTTATCTTTCAGAAAAGTCACCAATTGAGTGCTTGACTAAGAAATTCCTCCCATCCATAGACTTTGTTGCTCATAATGCTTCAACAACAAGTCACCCCCGAGCTGGGGTTCAAACTCCACTAGGACAAAAGACTTCTAGTGATAGGCTAAGGTCCGACTCTCAACAAAATTTCTTAGTCCTAGGTGCCCGCTACTGAATTTAGCCCACAGTCCCTCATTCCCACCTGTCACACCCAAGGAAGCATCCCCCTTATCTTTTCACCAGTCCCTCGGTTGCACCACTTCCCTTCTAGGGTTACCAGCATCAGGTCGGACATGAAGTCTCCAAGCCCTGCGACTAGTGCCCAATGCACCAGGAAACAATTCTCAACAAAACTCTGACCTGGGACTATGCTCACAAGCCTGACAACCTGTTTCCTAAAAAACCAATCGCCCAACCAGATAGATTACTCATGGGCCTAACAACCCACCTCCTCAACAACCAAAAACATTGGTTACATCCCCAAAACTCCTTATAAGATTATTTGTGCAAATAAGGTAATAATCACATTTTCCATACAGTCTGAGCCCTTCCTGCTCACGAGAGCTTGTCACATGAAAATCCTTTTCCGAATCATCATAATCCCAAAAATACACTAAAGCCAACAATATATATTGCATGTCTTTGACTTGACACTTTTCACCTTTAGAAGTAGCTTTAAGCCACTTGGTGACCCATTCCCTACCCTCGTGAACTTAGGATGAAATAATTATCTACATTACACTTTTTGGAAATAATTTTAAAATATTCCCCCATTTTCCCTTTTTCAATGGAGTTCATCCCCTTGTCTTTTTTGACTCACTCTACGCGCAACGATGCAATATTATATTAATAACCATGATTATATTTACATGGATCAGTGCACTAGCCTATCTACATCCTGACTCACACAGGCTCTCTGGCCTCAATACACACACACACATATATATCTACTCTTTGCACTTCCAGGTCATTACCACGCACTCACCCAAGTGCGTGCAACATGGTGCAATGTGCACACTTACCTAGGGGCACACAACACTATAACATGTGAATCCCTTGTCTTGATAACAACTCTTCGTGCACTTACCCAAGTGTGCACAACACCAAAACCAGGTGTTAATGTCTCACTAGCCTATATATACATTACATTAACAATTAGTACCAATGGCTCACCAGCCTATATGTACAATAACAAAGAGTATGGATCAGGGACATTACATTCCCCTCCCCATTATTTATGCACTGTCCTCGGTGCATCATATACACAGGTACATACAAAATTTACAAAAATTTTCAAACAGATGAGAATACTCTACTCGCATAGCATCCTCACGCTCCCAAATTGCATCCTTGAGACCGTACCAGGTCCATTGGACCTTTACCAACTCCATGACTCGATTCTGAAGCTTCTTGATTTTTTGATCCAATATGCAAACTGATGTCACTTGAAATCCTCCTTTTGGCTCCACCTGAATCACATTCCAAACAATAATATGATTAGAATCAGGTATGTACTTCTTAAGAAATGACACATGGAAAACATTATGAATACACAAGGATGTAGGCAATGTAATAATATATGAGACATGACCAATCCTTAAAAGGATTTCAAATGGCCCACAATACCATGTTGCTAACTTAGAACACTTTCCCAACTTCAGGGAACTGCGCCTAGATTTTACTTTCAAGAATACGTGATCCCTCACTTTAAACTCTCTATGGATTCTGCCTTTAACTATGCATATTTTCTACATGTCTTGGGCATATTTTAAATTATGCCTGATCTTTTCCATTTGCTATCCCATTTCCTGGAGCATATCTAGCCCAAATACTGCGTGGTCTGTTGGGTTGTACTAACTCACTGGCATGCTACACTTTCTACCATAAAGTGCTTCAAATGGGATCATCTTTAAAAATGTTTGATACGCATTGTTGTAAGCAAACTCTACCGAGTGAAGTTAGTCTTCCCATTTTGATGGCTTATCCATCATATACATCGTGAGCATATCTTCAATCACCCGATCTACCCTCTCTATTTGTCCATTTTTCTTAGGGTGATATGTTGTGCTAAAGCTCAAACTTGTTCCAAATCGTTTGAATATCCCTTTCCAAAATTTCTAAGTGAACTTGAAATCTCTATCAGACACAATTTTCTTAGGTATACCATGCAACTTAGGAATTTCTCGCATGTATATATCAACAATGTCGGCTACCTTATGCATTGATTTTACTAGAATAAAATGGGTAGCTTTAGTAATCTTGTCCACCACCACCATAATAGAATCATGTTTCTTAATAGTTATACGAAGCTTAGTTAAGGAAACTTAGTTATAAAATCCATCTGTATAACTTCCCACTTTCAATCAGGAATGGGAAAAGGTTGTAGAAAATCAGTTGGATGTTTGTGCTCAACCCTAACCTTCTGACATTCGAGGCATCTAGCAATAAAATCAACAACTTCTTTTTTCATACTTGGCCAATAGTATTGCTTCTTGACAGCGACAATTGTCTTTTGGTAACCTAGATGTCCCACATAAGGAATCTTATGCATCTCTAACAATATCATGATTTTCAACTCCTGATCATTTGGCACATAGATTCTGCGTCTATACATGAGGATCCCATAAAGGTGAACTTACAGTAAGTTCACCTTTATGTTGAAGTCATACTCACTGAGGAAATCTAACCACTTGTTTTTTCTAGTATTTAAAATTGGATGTCCAAATGAATACTTCAGACCACAATGGTATGTTCTCGTCTCAAATATTTTACCCATGAGATAATGCTGCCACATCTTCAAGGCATGCACTATAGCTTCCAATTCTAAATCATGAGTAGCATAGAGTATTTCATGTTCTTTCAACTTCCTTGATTCGTAGCACACCACATGCCCATTCTGACTTGGGACTCCACCGAGTCCTTCCTTGCATGCATCCGTGCACACAACAAAGTATGCATATGTATCAACAATTCTTAAAATTGGTGCACTTGTTAACAAGTTCTTCAAGTGCTAAAAATTCCTTGCGCAATCAGGAGTCCATTCAAATCATGCACCTTTCTTCTATAGGGATGTGATTATATGCACAATCTTTGAGAATCCTTCAATAAACCTTTTGTATACCCTGCTAGTCCCATAAAGGATCTTACCTCTACAACATTTCTTGGTGTTGGCCATTCCTCAATGGATTTTATCTTCACTGGGTCCACAATTGTTCCTTCCTATGAAATGATATGACCCAAGTAATTAATTTTTCCTTGATAAAAATGAACGCTTTCTCAACTTTGCATAAAGTTGATGCTCCCTTAATACCTACAAAACCATCCTCAAGTGTTGCTCATGTTATTCCTCAGACTTTGAGTAAATAAGAATGTCATCCAAGAATAAGACGATGAACTTATCCAAGTAATCTATGAAAACTCTATTCATTTAACACATGAAGACAAATGGTGCATTCAACAACCAAAATGGCACCATTGTAAACTCATAATGACCATACCTTGTTCTAAAGGAAGTCTTGATAATGTCTTCTTCTTTAATTCTCACCTGGTGATATCCAAAACTGAGATTTGTCTTGGAAAATATATGCACGCCTCTCAGTTGATCAAACAGATCATATATCCTTGGAAAAGGATACTTGTTCTTCATTGTTACCCTGTTTAACTACCTGAAGTCGATACAAAGTCTCAACATACCATCCTTCTTCTTCATGAAACAAATCTTTGAGAATCCTTCAATAAACCTTTTATATACCCTGCTAGTCCCATAAAGGACCTTACCTCTACAACATTTCTTGGTGTTGGCCATTCCTCAATGGATTTTATCTTCACTGGGTCCACAATTGTTCCTTCCTCTGAAATGATATGACCCAAGTAATTAATTTTTCCTTGATAAAAATGAACACTTGCTCAATTTTGCATAAAGTTGATGCTCCCTTAATACCTGCAACCCCATCCTCAAGTGTTGCTCGTGTTCTTCCTCAGACTTTGAGTAAATAAGAATGTCATCCAAGAATAAGACGACGAACTTATCCAAGTAATCTATGAAAACTCTATTCATTTAACACATGAAGACAATCGGTGCCTTTGACAACCCAAATGGCACCATTGTAAACTCGTAATGACCATACCTTGTTCTAAAGGCAGTCTTAATAATGTATTCTTATTTAATTCTCACCTGGTGATATCCAAAACTGAGATTTGTCTTGGAAAATATTTGAATGCCTCTCAATTGATCAAACAGATCATATATCCTTGGAAAAGGATACTTGTTCTTGATTGTTACCTTGTTTAACTGCCTGAAGTTGATACAAAGTCTCAACTACAACCATCCTTCTTATTCATGAAAAAAATGGGCACACCCCAAGGTGACACACTTGGGTGTATATACCTCTTCTTTAGAATCTCTTCAAGTTGTATCTGCAACTCTTTCAACTATGGCATACTCATCCTATAAGGAGTCTTGGATACAGGGGCTGCTCCCAGCATCATATTTATAGAGAAGTCGATATCTCTTTTTGGTGGAAATCTTGGCATATCTTTAAGGACATCCTTGAATTACTTTAGTACTACTTAGTCTTCTGCACTTGGAACTTTATCATTAGGTGCCTCTTCCATGTGTGCTATGCATACTTCACATCCTTTCACATAACTTTTCTTTAATTGAAAGGTTGAAACCTCTATGATAGTCACAACTCTTGGAATTCCTTGATCTGATCTCAAATTTCCTTCCTCATCAAAACAAGTGAATGCCTTATTGTAACAATCCAAGACAACATGGTGCTCATCCAACTAATCCATACCAATGAGGTAATCGTATGAGCCCAAAGGTATAATATTCAAACCAGTCGTTGTGTGCAGTCCATTCATCTACATTGAACATGTCTTAACCATCTCATTAATTTTCCTTTTTTCTCTTGTAGCTAACTGCACCAACCATGGTTTTCCAACCTTGATTCTTGGCAAATGGAATCTTTCCATCATCTTAGGATCTATATAACTATGACTAGATTCTAAGTCAATTAAAATAGAAATGGTTTGGTCATTAATCTTACCTTCCACCTCGACCATGTGCGACTGAAACTCAGTCTACTTGTTATCCAACGTGACGTAAATCCTTGGTACATTTCTACCCGTGTCCTCCACTGTCGAAAATTGATTTACATTGTGCCCAATCCTCACTTTATCACCTCTTTTAGGGAAATCTCTATGCATATGATTTCCACCACAACCCTAACATTTCATAGGTTTTTGTTGTGACTTTTGTCCCACTTTTTCTGACATTCTCGGATCTGGGAGAGTTGTTTGTCCTTGCGCAATATTTATGAAAAATGGTGGATTAGATCCCTTCTTCCTATGTTCCACCTTACTTTTCATCTTGTCTTCCCGAGCCTTTTGGAATGTTGGTCTTCCCCTTTGCTTCTGATAAATACACTTAACATTCCTTATGGTTTCTTCCAACGTCTTAGGGTCATCATATTGTATCTTTTCACTGATAAATGATGGTAACCCACTCAAGTACCTCTAATTTTTCACTTGTTCATCCTTGAAGAATGTGACATACTTCAATAGCTCTAAGATTTTTCTTTCATACTCATTTATCGTCATACTACCAAGCTTGAGTTCAAAGACCTCCTTCATTTTCTTGTCATAGTATCGCTTGGTTAAGTATTTCTTTTGGAAATACCTCTTGAACTTCCTCCAAGTCACTGTATTCTCATCAATGTGTTGCACTTGTACATACTGATCCCACCACATTGATGCTTTCCCCTTGAGTTGATAAATAATAATTATGCCTTCTGCCTGTGCACAATAATTATGCAGTTGGAAGTACTTCCTCATACTCATCAACCAGGTCTTCACATCTTCATCCTTTTTGTGCTCACCATCAAAGTTAGGAGGCTTGATCTTATTCATTTCTCCCTGTATCTCGTCCACCCCAATCCTTCTCTTATGCTTTCTAATAGGATATGGAATCGAATTATTGCGTTCTTTCCTAAAATAATGCTTTGGTGAGTGGTGATGATGCCTATAAACACTCCTTGTTTCTTTTCTTTTCTCATCATGAGACCTACGACTTCTCGACCTACTTGTATCTGTCTCCTGATCCATTTTGTTTTCTATTATGTCCAGACTCTACATCAACTTGACATTGAAGTCATCTTATTGTTCCTTGGCTTTCATAAGCTTTTCGTTATCAACTTTATAGCTTTGGACATCTTTTTGTAGTCCTTTTATGGTTTCTATCAAATTTATGTACTCTTCCTTGGATTTTGTACCATCAACACCCAAACCGACATACAAATACTCAAACTCATCATCAGGATTGTAAGTCCTTTGTTCATATTATATGATTTTGACCTTCTACATTGATTCTATCTTGGTCTAATCGTTGATAATTTTGCAAAATGTGTGGGAAACAAGATTTGTTAAATGAATTCATGAAACAACTTCATGAAAATTCTGCACCGTGTTGTTAGAATCATTTCTTTTTATTCCTTGAATGTTTTTAACATCCCAAATTCTAGTGTACACACCCATGCATCACTATTTTTGTGCGCATCACAACTCTATATCGTGCACCAATGGTTTTTTGTGTACTATAAACTGTGTACAGTGCGGCACCAATTATTAACGCACATGTATATTCCATGCTAATATTTGACCCATACAAGTCCAATGTTAAACCAAATGCTCTAATACCATAATGTAATGTCCCCAGCCACCCAGGCTGGGCCACGTCATCCAACTTATAACATTTCCCATTACCAGCATTAATCACATGCTCTAAAATCACAATGTAACATCATCCAGTTTATTACTAAACAATACTATTCCAAAATACACTGCGCAGATTCTACTCCAACACAAGTCTGTGTATTTTAACTAGAAGTAACACGCTCAACCCAAGCTTAAGTCGTGCCACACAATTATAACAATGGAAGCAACTTTCTCCTTTAAATACACCTTTAAGCAGCAGAAGAAACTCAAATAACTGCACGCAGCAGCATATTGATCACCTAGTACAACTGTGCACACAACCACCGTAGCATCATATGCCAATTCTGATTTCCTTGTGCGTGGAATTTAATTCCCTCTACACACACACAAATTCCAGCCTCTTTATGCACACATGCTACTTTCCTGTGCACCCAACCATTCAATTCTTTCCTCAAAGACTTATGACCAATATCAAAAGATAACTTAACCGGAAAAATAACAATAATCGCCATACATATGCACAACTGCAATACTGAATGACAACACCACCTTACATGTGCAATGATTATTAAACAAAATAACATCAATTACTTATATGTGATAATATACAAGAATTAAACCATGTCAAACATAGATAAATAAGCACACAGTGAACAAGACAAGTACTTAAAGACACTTATATTTCAGAAAAGTCACCAACTGTGTGTTTGAATAAGACGTTCCTCCCAGCCATAGACTCTATTTCTCATAATCTTTCAGCAAAAAGTCGCCCCCAAGCTGGGGCTCAAAATACACTAGGGAAAAAGACTTCTAGTGACATGCTAAGGTCTGACTCTCAACATAATTGCTCAGTCATAGGTTCCCGCTTCTCCAACTAGTCCACAATCCCTCGTTCCCCACACACATGTCACACCCAAGGAAGTGTGCCCCTTCTCTTCTTTCCAGTCCCTCGACTTCCCAACTTCCCTTCTAAGGTTACCGACAAAAGGTCGAACAAGAATTCTCTGAGCCCTATGACTAGTGCCCAGAGCACTAGGAAACAATTCTCAACAAAACTCTGACCTATGAGTATGCTCGCAAGCCTAGCAACCTTTTTCCTCAACAACCAATCTCTCACCCAGAGAGATTACTCATGGGCCTAACAACCTGCCTCCTCAATAGCCAAAAACATTGGTTACATACCATCAACTCCTTACAAGATTCTCTATGTAGATAAGGTAATAATCGAATTTTCCATACATTATGACCCCTTCCTACTCACGAGAGCTTGCCACATGAAAATCCTTTTCTGAATCATCATAATCTCAAAAATACACTAAGGCCAACAATATAGATTACATGCCTTCCACTTGACACTTGTCACCTTTAGAAGTAGATTCAAGCCACTTGGTGACCTGTTCCCTACCCTCGAGAACTTAGGATAAAATAATTATCTACATTACACTTTTCAGAAATATTATTAAAATATTCCCTCATTTTCCCTTTTTCGATGGAGTTCAACACCCCGTCTCTTTTCGTCTAAGTCAGTCTGCACAAAATGATGCAATATTATATTAATAACCATGATTGTATTTACATGGATAGGCACACTTACCTATCTGCATCCTGACTCACCATCCTCATACTCACACAGGCTCTTTGGCCTCAATACATATACAATCATATATACACACACACCTATATATATATATATATATATATATCAACTCTGTGCACTTCTAGGTCATTATCGTGCACTCATCTAAGTGTGTGCAACATGTTACAATGTGCGCACTTACCCAGGTGTGTGCACCACTATAACATGTGTGACCCTTGTCTTGATAACAACTCTCTGCGTACTTACCCAAGTGCGCACAACATCTAAACCAAGTTTCAATGGCTCACCAGCCTATATATACATTGCATTAACAACTAGTACCAATAAATCACTAGCCTATATGCATAATTACAAACGGTCCAGATTAGGGACATTACAGACCACCACCAACCAATTAAGGCTACTTGAGGCTTCTTACAATGGAGTATCACAAGCCATTAAATAGGATTCATCTATTACAACCCTAATTTCTTTACTAGAATTAGATTACAATGCAAAGACATGCATAGCCTCGAGATAACCATGCAAAGACATGCACGGAGTGGAAATAGACATGCGAAGACATGCATGGCCTCAAGATAGCCATGCAAAGACATGCATGGAGTGGAGATAGCCATGTGAAGACATGCATAGCAATAAAAAGACATGCACGGTATGGAGATAGAAGTCTAGGCCTAGATGGCTAGACTATGGAATTTTATTGAATTTTTTTACTTATTAGGTGAGGACATGCTTAAAGTCGTTGAAGAAGTAATGACTTATGGGAGAGATCCTGTATCTTTTAATTCCACTTTTATTTCTCTCATCCCAAAATTATATTGTCCTGAGACTTTTGAAGGCTTTAGGCCTATCTCCCTATGCCACTGGATATACAAAATTATTTCCAAGGTTATTCTAGTGAGATTGAAGATTGACCTCTTAGAAGTAATCTATCCTAAGAAATTGGGGTTCCTATAAGGGTGCCATATACATGAGGCTATAAGATCAACACAAGAGGGATTGCGCACTATCAAAACCTCACATATGTTGACAAAAATGATCTAGCTAGATCTTTCTAAGGCATATGATAGGGTCTCATGGTTGTACCTTCGCTTACTCTTAATTCACATCGGGTT
>JASDQU010418292.1:0-10241 GCA_032191745.1 Picea mariana
GTATTATGAGAAGTAGCACAAATCTTGATGGTTTTTTGAAAATTTTCATGTTCTTAATGTAAACCAGGTTGGTTGGCCAAAAGGTGTAGACAGTGTCTCTTGTATGTAATCTAATCTCGATTTAAATCTAATATAAAGTCTTGAAAATTTTGACGAAAGGATTCTGGTTGTAGCAGTTGGATGCATCGTTTCTTTTCTTTGTGTATGTATCTCTTGCATTATTTGTTCATACTTTTCTTGCCTGATTCATAACGTATTTTTTGAGCCTAGGATTTGCTGCGTATCACCCCTTGTTTGCGTCATTCAGACAGATCACATTTCTTGCAAGTTGGCCCCACATTTATACTTAGTGGTGCTCCGAGTTACTTTGTGTTTTCCATTGATATTATTCTTCAAAAAAAAAATTCTGACACCGATTGATTTCGTTGTATGGTGTTGACGAGGCATACTGGCTCAGGATACATGACATTGAAGAACAGTGACTTAGCTCACGGGTAATGGTCAGACTCGGGACTTTGTTCGAGTCGTTCTCTCTAAGTTAAACCTAAGACTGTCGATGCCGAAAAGATATTGAGGATCGACATTCGGGGATAAATCGCGTAGTTTCTTTTGGTTTAGCGTCCTCAAAACTCTTGATGCTGAAAATGTTTCAGGAGTCGACGATCAGAGAAAACTTTAGCGTAGTGCGGATGTTCATTGTGATTTGATTTTCTCTGATTAAGCATGTTGGGTATCGGCTATCGGCAATATCATTTCTTTCTTCCTTTTAATGATGCTGAAGAGGATCGATTGTCGATGATTTCCTTGTATGATAGTTGTCGTGAAAGAAAACTGCCTTTTGTCAATGCCAAAAATATCGGTGTTCGACGACTGTGGTTTTTGAGTGATTTTATTTCATCCTTTAATTGTTTCCAATACCGAATCAGTGAGCGCATCGGGGGGAATTTTTATGGTTGTTTGATTCTTTGTTAAGTGTTAAGTCCCTTTTTTTTTAAAATTCATGAGTTTTTATCGGTTCAAGCAAACTTTGGAAGACTTAATGAGGGTCAACAAATGATAAGCAAAGGCAACATTTTCATATTGAAGTCGAATTAGACAGTGCAAAAGATCAAGTGGTACACAAAAAGTAAAATTCGACATAGGCTTTTTAGGGTGTGTTGATTATTCAATAGTTTCCTCAATCTGAGTCTCGATTTTCATTTTATGCCCAGTTGCATGTGGCATCCCAAACCATTTCGGGGACTCTTGGCCAATTCCTCATCAAGGAATAAAAGCCTAACATAGCAACATTTTTGAGTTCCATGAGATGTTGCATGCTTGTTTAGGCATGGACTAGGTTACCACATTTTTCATCTGCTCCCGAGGCATGGTTTCCTAAATTGGACCCCTAAATCCAAATTTTGTATTGCTTCTTACTGAGAAAAACACTAGTTCTCGAAATCGATGAAAAAAACAACTTCCGAGGGGTTGGAACTGCGAGTGAGGGGTGATATAGCTAAAATACTATACTATGAATCCAACGAAGATGACGGGTCCTCAATCCGAGTTTCGATTTTTGTGATATGCCTAGTTGCAAGTCGCATCCCAAACCATTTCGGGGACTCTTGGCCAATTCCTCCTCAGGGCATAAAAGAATAACAGAGCAATATTTTTGAGTTCCATGAGATGCTGCAAGCTTGTTTAGGCATGGACTAGGTGACCACATTATCCATCTGCTCCTGAGGGACAATTTCATAAATTGGACCCATTAATCCAAATGTTGCATTGCTTCAAACTGAGAAAAACACTAGTTCTCAAAATCAATGAGTAAAGAAACTCTCGAGGCTTGGCACCTGGGAGTGAGGGGTGGGCTAATTGAAATCCTATATTAGTAATCCATCAGAGTCGACGGTTCCTCAATCCGAGTCTCGGTTTTCGTTTTATGCTCAATTGCAAGTCACATCCCAAACAATTTCAGGGACTCTTGGTCAATTCCTCCTCATGGCATAAAAACCTAACGGAGCAACACTTTTGAGTTCCATGAGATGTTTCAAGCTTGTTTAGGCATGGAATAGGTGACCACATTATCTATCTTCTCACGAGGGACGGTTTCATAAATTGGACCCCTTAATCCAAATGTTGCATTTCTTCAAACAGAGAAAAACACTAATTCTCAAAATCAATGAGTAAAGAAACTTCCGAGGCATGGCACTTGAGAGTGAGGGGTGCTCTAGCTGAAATCCTATCCCCGTAATCCATTGAATTCGATGGCTCCTCAATCCGAGTCTCGGTTTTCTTTTTATTCCCAGTTGCAAGTGGCATCCCAAACCATTTCGGGGACTCTTGTCCAATTCCTCCTCATGGCATAAAAACCTAACGTAACAACATTTTTGAGTTCCATGAGATGCTACAAGCTTGTTTAGGCATGGACTATTTGACCACATTTTCCATCTGCTCCTGAGGCATGGTTTCATAAATTGGACCCCTAAATCCAAATGTTGCATTGCTTCTTACTAAGAAAAACCCTAGTTCTCAAAATAGATGAAAAACAAAACTTACGAGGGATTGGACCTGTGAGTAAGAGGTGCTCTAGATGAAATCCTATGCCAGGAATCCAACAGAGATGACCGTTCCTCAATTCGAGTCTCAATTTTCTTTATATACTGAGTTGCAAGTCACATCCCAAACCATTTCAAGGACTCTTGGCCAAGTCCTCCTCAGGGCATAAAATCTAACGGAGCAACATTTTTGAGTTCTGTGAGATGTTGCAAGATTGTTTAGGCATGGACTAGGTGACCACATTATCGGTCTGCTCACGAGGGACGATTTCATAAATTGGACCCCTTAATCCAAATGCTGCGTTGCTTCAAACTGAGAAAAACACTAATTCTTGAAATCAATGAGTAAGCAACTTCTTAGGCATGGCACTTGAGAGTGAGGGGTGATCTAGCTGAGATCCTATCCCAGTAATCCATCAGATTCAATGGTTTCTCAATCCGAGTCTCGGTTTTCTTTTTATGCCCAATTGCAAGTGGCATCCCAAACCACTTCTGGGACTCTTGGTCAATTCCTCCTTAGGGCATAAAAACCTAACAGAGCAACATTTTTGAGTTCCGTGAGATGTTGCAAGCTTGTTTAGGCATGGACTATGTGACCACATTGTCCATTCACTCCTGAGGCATGGTTTCATAAATTGGACCCCTAAATCCAAATGTTGCATTGCTTCTTACTGAGCAAAACCCTAGTTCTCAAAATCGATGAAAAACAAAACTTACGAGGGATTGGACCCGGGAGTGAGGGGTGATCTTGCTGAAATCTTATGCCAAGAATCCAACGGAGATGACTGTTCCTCAATCTGAGTCTTGGTTTTTGTTATATACAGAGTTTCAAGTTGTATCCCAAACCATTTCGAGGACTCTTGGCCAATTCTTCCTCAGGGCATAAAACCTAATGGAGCAACATTTTTGAGTTCTCTGAGATGCTGCAATCTTGT
Source organism: Picea mariana (assembly GCA_032191745.1). Lineage (NCBI taxonomy): Eukaryota > Viridiplantae > Streptophyta > Pinopsida > Pinales > Pinaceae > Picea > Picea mariana. The sequence continues at coordinate 3,473 of JASDQU010418292.1, forward strand.
TTAGGCATGGACTATGTAACCACATTGTCCATCCTCTCCCAAGGCATGGTTTCATAAATTGGACCTCTAAATCCAAATGTTGCATTGCTTCTTACTGAGCAAAACCATAATTATCGAAATCAATGAGTAAAACAACTTCTGAGGCATGGCACCTGAGAGTGAGGGGTGATCTAGCTGAAATCCTATCCCAGTAATCCATCGAAGTCGACGGTTTCTCCATCTAAGTATCGGTTTTCTTTTTATGCCCAGTTGCAAGTGGCATCCCAAACCATTTCGGGGACTCTTGGCCAATTCCTCCTCAGGGCATAAAAACCTAACGAAACAACATTTTTGAGTTCTGTGAGATGCTGCAAGATTGTTTAGGCATGGACTATGTGGCCACATTGTCCATCCACTCCCGATGTATGGTTTTATAAATTTGACCCTGAAATCCAAATGTTGCATTGCTTTTTACTGAGCAAAACCCTAGTTCACAAAATTGATGAAAAAAACAACTTACGAGGGATTGGACCCAGGAGTGAGGGGTGCTCTAGCTGAAATCCTATGCTAGGAATCCAACAGAGACGATGGTTCCTCAATCTGATTCTCGGTTTTTGTTATATAACGAGTTGCAAGTCGCATCCCAAACCATTTCGGGGACTCTTGGCCAATTCCTCTTGAGGGCATAAAAGCCTAACAGAGCAACATTTTTGAGTTCTGTGAGATGTTGCAAGCTTGTTTAGGCATGGACTAGGTGAGCACATTATCGATATCTTCACGGGGGATGGTTTCATAAAAGGACCCCTTAATCCAAATGTTGCATTGCTTCAAACTGAGCAAAACACTAATTCTCAAAATCAATGAGTAAAGCAACTTCTGAGGCATGGCACCCAAGAGTGAGGGGTGCTCTAGCTGAAATCCTATCTCAATAATCCATCGAATTCGAAGGTTCCTCAATCCGAGTCTCGATTTTCTTTTTATGTCCAGTTTTAAGTGACATCCCAAACCATTTCAGGGACTGTTGTCCAATTCCTCCTCAGGGCATAAAAACCTTAAGGCACAACATGACATAGCATGGGAAGGAAACATGATATGGAAAGGCATGGTATGGAAATACAAGGCATGGCAAGTGAATGAAAGGCATGGTATGGAGGGGCATGACATGGAAAGGCATACCATACGATAGCAAGGCATGGCATGGAATGGCAAGGCAAGGAATGACATGGAATGGAATGGCAAGGCATGGCATGGCATGACATGACATGGAAACACTTGGAAAGGCAAGGGGCATGCAAAGGCAAGCCATGACATGGCATGACATGGAAAAGTATAGCATGGTATGGAATGGCATGGCAAGGTAAGGCAAGGCAATACACCTTGACACCTCTTATTACATTTTTGTCATAATTTTCAACCCTTTAGGGATTGATGTATTGAATTTTTTCTTTGGAAGGAATGACATTTGTATGTGGTCTAGTTGAATGAGTATCGAGAGCATCTTCAAAATTACCTATAAAATAGTTAATTCTCAAAGGACATTTGAAGCATATTACAATGGGCCAAAATGTGCTAGAAAAATATTCATTTGTGAAATACAAGAGAAAAATATATATAGACCAATTAACTCTCAAAGGATTTTTATATGAAAACATAATCATATATAGCACAAAATGGAGAGGGTTGGCACTTATGGTTATGTAATAGAATTTACAATTGATAGTTAAAATGTATAACACATTTTTTTACGATCTTTACTAACGTTTATTGGAATTGTTGCATGATTTACAACATTGGAATGACTTCTTATTTGTAACTTATTTGAAATTTTATTATGGTATGTGCACTTTGATATGATGTAATATGATTATGGTTTCGTTTGATATGTTGTAATATTAGAAATATAACACAAAAATTACATATTGCATGAAATAAATAATAATTTTTCATTTTGAATGTTCTTTTTTGCAGAACACGGGTCTTCCAGAAGACCCAATTGATCCTCATGAGATAGATCTAGATTATAATGGGTCTGATACAGACACAGGAGATGATGATGATGAGGCAGATGAAGAAGACAATGTGAATGACGACGATGATGACCAGAATGATGATGATCAAGATAATGATGATGGCCTATTTGTTGGTAGTAGCCAATGACATTGATCATATAGACTCCATCATTGATCTTTGTTGTATATCGTTATGATGCCTATTTTCATGTTTACTATCATATGTATCATTTTCACCCGCAATACCATATTATTGACTTATATCATTTGGACATATACCATCTTAACTTACATCGACTGTTGGCCATGTATCATTCTGACATGTTATTGATCTATTGTCATATTTGACTTTCACTTGTTGTAGTTATATATGATGATGATATTATCGGTATTAAAGATATAAGTTATTTGACATGATACTTATCTAATATTGATATATTTGACTAGTTTTAATTATAGATGATGATTATGTTATAATCATTATCTTGTTATTTTATATATATTGTATGTTGTAGATTTTATTTAGATGGAGATTTCATAAGTATAATGATGTTGTTAGTTTGTATGGATGTCCAGTTCCCTAAAAATTCTTTATAAAAGCTTTCATATAAAATACTTCAAATGCAATATGACTTACTCTATAATAATATAAGTTTTTTAAGATGCATGATATATTTAACTAATTAAATTGAAATAAAAAAATTTAAATTACTAAATGGAAGCTAAAAAGGACACAACATGAGTTGTTCAAATGTAAGAAAAATGTGACTCTAAAAGGGAAGTAAAACTCAACATTAAATTTGAAGCCATACTTGGAGCTATTTCTGGATCTAAGTAGGAAGCTAAATTGGTTTCTTAACAAGAAGCAAAACTAGATCCTAATTAAGAAGCAAATCCCAACACTAAAAGGAAGCAAACCCTGGACCTAAAAAAGAAGCAAAACCAGAGGCTAAAAAGGAAGAAAACCTTGGAACTAAAAGGAAGCAAACCATGGAGCTAAAGAGGAAGCAATTCTGGAAGAAAAAAAGGATGTAATAATGGAAGCACATCTTGGCGTTAATTTGGACGCCGAAATAGAAGCTATTTTCGATGCTACACTAGAAGAAAACATGAAGCATGATTGGGAGCTAAACTAGGCGCCACACCTGGAGCTAAAATAGGCGCTAAACCAAGAGCTAAACTAGGAGCTAAACTAGGTGCTAAATCAAGAGCTAAACTAGGAGTTAAAACAAGAGCTAAACTAGGAGCTAAACTAGGTGCTAAACCATGAGCTAAAGTAGGAGATAAACCATGAGCTAAACTAGAAGCTAAACTAGGCGCTAAACCAGGAGCTAAACCAGGAGCTAAATTAGGTACCACACGTGGAGATAAACAAGGAGCTAAACCAGGAGGTAAACTAGGTGCTAAACCAGGAGCTAAACTTGGAGCTAAACTAGGTGCTAAACCAAGAGCTAAATTAGGCACCACACCTAGAGCTAAACTAGGAGCTACACTAGGAGCTAAACCAGGTGCTATTTTGGGTGTTATTTAGGGAGCTATATCACATTTTAGGTGCTAAACTAGGCGCAAAATCAAGAGAAAAACTAGGAGCTAAATAAGAAGCAAAATCGGGCGCTAAAAAGGGAGAAAAACTAGGCGCTAAAAAGGGAGCAAAACCTGGCACTAAAGAGGGAGCTAAATTGGGCGCTAAATCCGACGCCCAAGTGAACATGTCGTTTAGCGTCAGGTTTTGCGCCCTCTCATCAGCCCAATTCATGCCCTCAAATGCACTAAAATCTGGCGCTAAACTAGGCGCCAATGGCATGTTTTGTTGTAGTGGAGGGACGCAACTGAGACTTACCTTATTTGGAAGGAAAACAATTTGAAGCACAAGATCCTTGAAAGGGAATGAAATGCCTGCTTGTAGAATCCACCACCCTAAAGTCCTAATTCCTCCAGATTCTAGTGCGCCAAAGATAGAGCACAAGAATCCCCGTTTCTCTCTGTCATTGGAGGCCAGAGGAATGAATAGATCTAACAACAAGAAACATAGACCAAGAAACCAGACGAGTCTGCTTACCAAGTTAACAGACGATGTGAACTAGCCTGAATTATCCGAGCCCATAGCCCTCTATTCAATCAGTATCCCACCTCGAGTGTACCTGTGTGTAGGGTAACATTCAATTGCTGCGAACATAAATTCAATCTGCATGTGAGGACGAGGAAAGTGCATCATTGGGTCGCCCTTCCCAAGGTTTGGCTGGTGCAAGAGTAAATGTTGTATCATTGAAAAATTAGTGATCCTTGAAATCCACTTCAAGCAAGATTTAAGGTATAGTCCTAAAGTTGTAAACCCCTTTTTTGATCAAGGTGCCAGGGCTTATCTCGACTTCCCTTTTAGCCCAAAATTCCACCTCCTTGTTCAATTTCCTCTTGATATGATAGAAGGAAACACTAGCAAAGGATTGAACTTCCTACCTGATTGTGGAAATAATGTTTTTTAGCTTGGATCCTTCGAGAGTGGATTTGTCATTCATTGCTTTAATTATGACCGTTGAGTCTCAAAAAATTGATAGAGTTTTGTTGTCTGCTTCCTTGGCCATATACAAACCACACAAAAGAGCACATGCTTCAACTAAGTTATTTGAGACATTACCTAGACCCCAAGCATAAAAAGTTGTTGAGATTCCTCCTAGGTCATGTAGACTCCCCCCCGCTCCTGCAACCTCTATACCATTCATCTTTTTCAACCTCTATACCCCCTGTTTTGCTTAGGCCAACTCTTCATTAAATCCCATTGTGCCTCCACTCTCAAGCCTTATCAATCCTACCTTTTAGGGAAGCCCCCATTGAGTTGGAGAAGAACCAACCAAAAGAGAGAGGAAGAGCTATTGAGGTGACTGTGGGTAACTTTCTGAGTTGCACAAAACTAGCCCCTTGATGCTTGGGACTTTACATCATTTGGGCATGCTAGATTTTGTTGTAATACTGGGCAAACTCCAAGAACAATATGGGCATTGCACTTGGCCAGATGCACAATCTCTTAGGGAAAAACATTTTCTACTCTAAGGCTGAAGTAATCAGATTAAGTTAGAATCCTTGTACATATTTTCTATTTTGCAAAGAGGTAACCACTGAGTCATTGGCTCAGTAGAAGCCGACGTTCCCAGAGAAACTCCCAGTCATAGGTATCAAGATAATGCTTAAACTGGCATTGTAAACTATTTCATGGAATAAAAATGATTTCCAATTCAAAGCTTATTTAAGAGAGTGGAAATAACACTTAAAACAAATTGATACCTTGAATCTCATAAACAAATATTTTCATCTTCAACGTGTATCACTACCTCACACTCAACTACAAGTAGACAACTTACATGAATCTGACCATTTTCCCTCTTAAGCCTCGTTACTGCAATATATGTATTTCATACGATTTTTTTAACTAATTGATTACCTTTCATTCAATTCCCGGTAACCATAAGCAAATACTCCAATAATTGGATCATTTATACTCCTTGAGGCCATGCTCTTCCATCAATTCAATTATCTATTTTTTCTAACACACATATTGCCTAATTCTCATTCCCCATATTCTCTTGTGCTACTCCTTTCACTGTTCCATTCCGTCCAAATTAATACCCAACCGACTGCTTCCCTTCTCAAATCAAAACCATTTTGTTTCTTGTCAAGTTCAATAGATAATATCAATTCAAAAAAAGGAGTGGTATTGGAAAATAAATAGTTTGCGAATCTACTATAAGGTCCAACATAAATTTTTGGGAGGTAAGAATTAATAAAATAACTATATTACACTTATTTACTGATGCAAGTCCTGTGATCTCTGTAAAAATAAGTTGTAATGTTGATTATACAATCTTTATTGAATGTGATATAGAGAAAACCCTATTACTGTTGAAAGTATGGAACAATTTATTTTTTTATCCTAGATTAAGAATCAATGAACAATAGCCAAAAATACATGATATTGTATTTTTCAACAGAATAAGAGTACCCCCTTATTCAGAGATTTGTAAACATTTGTGAATTGATTCCATTCACATTTTTCCTATCGATCAACATTTTTTCTATATTTATATATATTAATCTCTTCATCAAATGTACAGCCGCACTGAAATTTTGTGCTTCAATTGATTGTTAAAGAGCATTTTCTCTCTCTGCCTACTTTTAGGATTCACATCTTTTCTAAAATACCCATGCGATAACATTATGCAATGGTGTTACTATTGACGATCATAAGAATAATTATTATTGTTGTGTTTATATTAAATTCAATTATAATGTTGTAAATGTAATGTAAATGGGAAATATGATCTCCCTTCATTATCATAACCTTATAATAATAAGATATAATCATTTCTAGATACCATTCCATTTAATGGAATCAAATATGTTAATTATTAATTTATTAGTTTTGTGTAAGCCACTTTTTCATATTTATTAAAATTTTACATGAGATAGGGTGTATAAGCCATCACTTTCTTTATGACACATTTTGAGTTCATTGTAAATAGAACTCATTAAGTATATTATTCAAACTAAATCTTATGTTTAAGTTGTTATAATAATCTTGTGTTAAAGTTGTCAATAAGGTTAGTAATTGACTTTTTGTAACTAATATTAAATAATGTTCTTATTAGTTATTTTGGGAAGAGTTAGTATAATGATGATGATGATGATTAACGTCCACTAAGATCTAATTGGTCTATTGGATCTTAAGAGGGTAAGTGATTACTTGTGATTCTTTAGAATTTTGTTTCTGTGCTCAAAAAGCATTAAGA
>JASDQU010418293.1:0-10241 GCA_032191745.1 Picea mariana
TGAAATAAGTGTACATAGGGTCAGTCATCCTTTATCCCTATCATTTATTCTCCTATTTCAAGTCATGATAGATGATTTGGGACAACATTTTTTTTCCCAATCGAATTACTATGTCGAATTCAAATTCTTGAAACATTAACAAACATTGACACTTTTTTTCTTGGTGAACTATTTTGTTTACTCAATATTTTAAATCTTGGTGATTTTTAAAGAATGTGAATGGATTTGCTAAAAAATAATGTCTAAATTTATGTAGATCAAAGATCGTGTCTAGTGTTTCTCTTCTCGTCATCGAAATCAAATTCTACTTTGTTGAGATTTCGACTGGAATATGCATTAGGATGATCAAGAATTTCATTATATGGTTGTTCTATGACTGATAAAAGAGAAAAATTTCTTGCATTAACATGAATGTGAAATTGTTTTGTCCAAACAGAAAATGGTAGTATGGGTTCTCCTACAAATTTTCTCTTTAGCAACTCAAATGATTCATTACACTCCTCACTCCAAATAAATTCATCTTATTTCCATAGAATCTCGTCGATTGGAAATGTGACATTGGAGAAATGACATATGAACTTTCTATAGTAGCTTGTGTTCCCAAGGAATATTTCAATTTTCTTTTGGTTTACTTAAGGTTTGAAGTCGAGGATTACCATTATCTTAGTCATGTCGACTTTGATATCATATTTGCATACAATATGTCCAATTAAAATACCAATAGGGGTGGAGAAGATGCATTTATTTACATTTAGAAATAGTTGAATCTATAGACATCTTTCTGGCATCATTTTTACCCATTGGGTGTGGTATCTTAGCAAGTTGTAGATTGTGCAATCATTGAAATATATAAACATCTTTTTATATATGTATTCTTGAAAGGAATTGACTACTATCGTTGAGAATAATGTTAGTGCATTTTTCAATACAACTGGAATCACCCTATATGAAAACGAGCCAAATTCATATACAAAAGTCATTTTTTCATGATCTTATTTGGCAACAGAGACTTGATTATAACCAGACAAGCCATTTGTTAAATAATAACATTTGTGTCCTATGAATTCATTGATGATTTCATCCACAAACGATGTCAGGAATGTATCAATTACAATCATCTTATTGAGGAGTCAAATGTTAACACATATTCTAAATATTTTGGGGTTGCATTGTTTAAGGTGTACAACCATCGTAATTGCCCAATAAGAATTTCCTATGGGGTAAATGATGTCAAAGGGTAACATTGCATGAATTTCTGTCTCGATTATGTGTTTGTATTAATGGGATAATTCGTATGGTGGTTTCTTAATAGGTTTATACCTTGGGATAAGGTCAATTTTCATCTCACCCATCTCTTGTACAAGTCCTTTGAGATCCTTATTGTCTTAGGAAAAAACATCATGAAATTTACAGAGTAGGTTGACTATTTATGTTGTCTTTTTTTTTTACCAGTATTCACCTATCCTTGTCATTTTTCATCGAATTTTGGTTAAAATGTTGAATTACTTGGTTTTTAACTCTGCATCCATCAATTTTGTAGGTTTAGATTCATCCAAATGTCATTCTCCTTCGATAACATTGTTGTAGCTCGATGGGAAATTAGGTTTTTAATAATCCTCCTCGTCTTCCTTGGAAATGGAAAATATCATCTTTAGATTTGATTGACCACCATTGGTTATTTCCATCATTAGTTGTTCATCTCAATTTAGTTTGTGCATTACATGTTCAATTAAGGTATTCAAATAGTGCTTTCGAAATGGTTTCTAGGAACCATTCGTGAGTCTGTATGAAGAAATACACTTGAGCTTCTACTAGCGTTCGTGAGTTTCTCCTTGCGTGATTTTTTTGTAGTTTTTAATATTTCTCTCCCACCACTCATGTATATCTTTCAATATTTATATATATGTTCTCATTACTTTACATTCCCAAGTTCAAAACTACTAGCAACAGAGCCAATGTTGTAATCTAGGGGAAAATATGAATGTGTTACCAGTAATTCATCACATAGAGAAACATATATGATAAAAGAATGTTGGCATGCTTATAGGAAGAGTGTTCTTGTCATTGATGGAAAACATAAAAGGGAATATGAGACCCTTCAACCGGTCTCACAAGAGAAGGGTCAGAGGCCGAAGCCTTTGAATACTTAGAAAACCTTCTAAGTTGGAAGAGATCGTAAGCTAAAAAGGAGGAGGGATAGTGGTCATCGGATCGAGCACTGTGAAGAATCTGGATCACTAGATCAGAGTCTAGACATGAGGAATGAGCATGCAGAGGAGGAGAAAAGATCTTAGGCGTTATATCTGAGCACATGGACCAACTGTGGTTGGATCTAGAGGTAAGTGCACGAGCCTTAATTCCTTTAGAGTGCATAGGAGAAGTGAACTCACGAAGTCCTGAAGTTCTGAGGTCTATCAGAACTGTCCATCATTGAGGGGTATAGGTGGAAGCAGATTAGGGTGTTGAAGGATTCAAAATTTGAAATATTTGCAAAGAGAAGAGTGCAAACTCATAAAGTTCAAAATCGTGAAGGAAATCCTAGCCGTTGGTGCTGGGAAGGACATGTGGCAAGAGATCAGCACTTCGCTAATTCACAAATCATGAAATCTAGATGAAGGAGTGAATGAACGAGATAGGAACTCGTGAAGTCTGAGTTCACGAATTGATCTGGACAAATGGATCACGAACAGATCTGGGTCGTTGATCTGATGCAAGTGAAAATTAGGGAATCGAAGAAAGGAGGTTCTCTAGCCTACGACATCTCAAGTCGTGAAGTCTCAAAGTACGAAGAAGAGACCATGGGTCATTGATATAGCATGACAAAGTTCAGTTTTTGGGAGCTCAGACTTCGAATAATGGAGGAGACCTAACTCATGAGATCGTGAAACCCAAAGTCACGAAGCACATTTTTTGTTAGCATGTGGTCAGAACCTATGGACATATGAAGAGGAACATGCACCCGATGGTACCTCACGTAGGTGAAGTTCACAAGGAGATTCTTTGGAACAAACTCTTGTAACTGTCTGAAGAGACCTCCTCTAACTGTCAGATGAACTTTAACTGTAGCAGAGAAGAGAAATATTCACATTGGTAGAGAAGCCAAGAATCTCAAGATAACAATCATTGATGATGAACAGACTGTGATAATTTCTAGAGAAGGTGAAGAGTTTCGTGGAGGATGTGGTAGAGGTCTTGGCATTATAAAAACATAGAACAAAGAAGAGAGGAAGTGATTTTTGGTACTTGTTCATGCGGGTAGAAGGAGGCTATGTGCAGTATCTGAATCGAATAGTAGAGGCATGACACATAGCATGCATAAGCGACATAGAGCATAAAACGAAGAAAGATGCAGAAGTGAATCAACACATAGAAGATGAAGAAGGAAGATGAGACTCTAAGATGCAACAGATCATATTAGAGACAGATCAAGTAAGTAAGTTTTTGTAAGATTCAATTAGGGTGGTAGGGTGGTTCTAGGGAGGATTGTAGTCCTCTAAATTCTAGTTGGTACTAGAAGATATTCTGGAAGTTGGTTCTTCCATCTGGTTGGTGCTAGAGAAACCTGGGAGTTGGTACTTCCATCTAGTTGGTTCTACATAAATCTGAGAGATGGTTCTCTCTACAAGTTGTATCTTCCCATCAGAGGTTGTAGCCTCATATTTGAGTCGGTGTTGAAACACTGTGATATACATGAAAGTTTGAGCTTGATTGACATCCCAAGAAGAAGAGGTTTTCTCCCTTTATGGGTTTCCTCAGGAAAATTAGTGTTTCCTTGTATTCTGTGTGATTGATCAAATATTATATATCTATGCATGTTAATATATCAACAACACATTAAATAATAATCTAGAAAGATTCATAAAAGAACTTGAAGGTCTATAGAGAGAATAATTTTCAGAAGAAGATCCTTTGTGTAAAAAATGATGACGATCCTTCAGATGATGAACACAATGACTCTTTTATTGAAAGTAAAATAAATGATTTCATCCTAATAGTCTTAGAATATATAAACATTGAAGATACAAGAGTGATTTCGTTGATTGTGAAGTAGTAGTTGATCTTGAAGGATAACTTGTCAGTTCCATGGAAGAGATTGATAGGCTCAGAGAAAATAAAAGAAAACAAAAATAGTTACTTCACAGGTATGAGAAAATATGCAATGAACCATATGAAGAAATTACTCTGTTGAAAGTTAAGTTAGAACAATCTAAGAGGATTGAGGACATCCTCACACAACAATTAAAGGAATTGGAAGATGAAGTAGTGCCTGTCAGAAACGATCTAGAGAAATTGCAAGCCTTATATCATCAGAATATGAAAAGCATTAAATCCTTAGAAGGATTAGCCACCATTCTGAATCAACAAAGGAATGAAAAGTTGAAAAATGGTTTGGGTTATGAAGAGGAATCAAGTAGTGGTTAGCCAAGAAGCAAAGAATCCATCAAGTTTGTAAAATCTACAACTATTGACAACAACAAACCTACAGAAACAAAGGAATATAATCAACCGCCAAGGAGGAGTGAAAAAAAAGGTACCAGAACTGAATCTGTAGAACAAAGAAATAATACACCCTCTTCTCAAGGAAATCATCATCATGGAAGAAATCGAACTGCTCAAAGAAGACCACCATTTTCCAGGTACAAAGATTTTTTCTATGGATATTGTTTTTACTGTTCTAACTTTGGCCACAAAGATGTAAATTGTTCGTTAAGATTTAGAATTGAGCAATCAAGACACCCAAGGAATAAATATCTTCCACAAAAAAGAATGATATAGCCAAGTAATAAACAAACAAAGACTACAAATCATGTGATGGTTGGGAAAAGGACACAGATTAAGCATAACATTCGTTATGATACTTTATTCATTGAACTAGAATGTTACATCTGCCATAATTATGGACATAAAGCTCCAGATTGTCGAATAAAGACTTATAAGCCAATTTCAAATAACAGAGTTTAAAACGTCAATGTTTGGAAGAAGAAAGAAGATAACGAGTGTGGATCAATGTTTCTATCTCAAATACAAAAGAACCCCTATTATATTGGCATTGGATGGTCCAGTCATATGACTGGTGACAAAAATGAGTTCCTATCACTCAAAGAAAGTAAATTAGGAAATGTGACCTTTGGAAATGATGCTCGAGGAAAGATGAGAGGTAAAGGTCTAGTAAGATTAGTTAATGGAACAACCAAAGCCAAAGATGTATTATTTGTTGATTGATTAAAGCATAATATTTTTAGTGTCAGTCAAGTGTCTGACAAAGGATGTGAAGTCACTTTCACTACCAAAGATCATAAAATAAAAACAATGAACATAGGAGAGATGATTGCAAAAGGGGTTAGAACTAAAAACAATGTTTATGTTCTGAAGGAAGATAAGGAGGAATTACATTTAAGCAAATTTGATGAAAGTTGGTTATGGCACAGAAGGCTTGGACACCTAAATTTTGATCATACTCTCAAGTTGAATAATGAAGTTGTTGTGACAATCTTCCAAGAATATCTAAGCCTCATAACTCTGTATGCGAATCCTATCAAATGGGGAGGATGACTTGTGTTCAAGTCAAATCGAAGAGTTTCACATCTTCATAGAAACCACTTCAACTTATTCATATGGATCTGTGTGGACCATCATGAAAGGAAGGAACTGGAGGAGAATGTTACTTTATGTTGGTCATTGATGGCTTCTCCAGACTTACGTGGGTTTCCTTTCTGAGAGAAAAATATGAAGCGTTGGAGAAGTTCAAAAGGTTTAAGTCATTAGATAAGAATCAATCAGGAAGGAATTTAAAGGTAATTCTCTAAGATAGGGGAGGACAATTTATGTGAAGAGATTTCAAATAATTCTGTGACAGACATTGAATTAAAATAGAATATATTATTCCGAGTACTCCTCAACAAAACAGAGTTGTAGAATGCCAAAATAGATTTTTACTTTAGGAGATGGCAAGGGCTATGACGAGTGAAAGGGACATTTCACAAAACTTCTCGGTGGAGGTTGTTCACATGATTATTCATATTCTAAACAAAGCGCATTTAAGGGCGAAAAATGATAAATCTCCATATGAGTTGTGGTTTGGTCGACCTGCATCAATCAAGCACTTCAAAGTATTTGGAAGTAAATGCTACATCAAAAATAATGTTGATCATCATGGAAAATTTGATGGTATAGCTGATGAATATATCTTCTTAGGATATGCAACGAATAGTAAAGGATACAAATGATTTAACAAAAGAATGCATAAATTAGTAGACTGTATTGTTATTCAAATTGATGAAGAAGCTCCTGTAAAATATCAACAGAGAATAAGCACCAAGTTAGATGAATAAGATGATGAGGATAATGAAAATGAGGAACAAAAAATCTTAGAGTCACAAGAATATGATGAATCAGGTGGAGAAGAGACACCCAGACAAGAAGATTCAAGACAATAATCAACATCAAATCCTTCCTCTAGAATTACTCAAAAGAATCATCCTGCAAGTTAGATAATTGGTGAGAAAGACAAAGGTGTACAAACAAGAGTAAGGATAATCAAAGACACTAAGAAATCACATATAACCTTCATATCTATGGTGGAACTCAAGAACATTAATGAAGCCAGTAAGGACGTAAATTGGTTAAAATCAATGAATGAGGAACTAGATTAGATTGAAAAGAATGATAATTGGGAACTTGTTCCTAGGCCAACAAATAAAAATGTAATAGGATCCAAATGAGTCTACAAAAATAAGATGAATGAGTAAGGAAATATTCTAAGAAATAAGGCTATATTAGTTTACAAAGGGTTTGCTCAAATAGAAGGACTAGATTTTGATGAAACATTTGCGCTCATAGCAAGATTAGAAGCTATTAGAATGTTTCTTTCCTATACTTTTCATAAGAAGTTTAAAGTCTACCAAATGGATGTCAAGTAAGATTTTCTAAATGGAGATCTAAAAGAAGAAGTCTATATGGAACAACCAAAGGTTTTCCAACTATTATATAATCTTGACCTTGTCTGCAAGATGAAGAAAGCCTTATATGGGTTGAAACAAGATCCTCATGCATGGTATTACATATTGGATAAGTATCTTCAAGACAAAGGGTTCAAGAGAGGAACAGTTGACTGCAATGTATATATCAAAATAGAGGATAATTATTTTCTCATTTTGTTGGTCTATGTAGATGACATCATCTTTAGAAGTAATAATGCTTCATTGGTACAATGGTTTTCTTCTGCCATGCAGTCTGAATTTGAAATGTCTATGATAGGGGAACTGTCATTTTTTCTTGGTATGCAATTTTTTTTTTGTTTGTTAATTTGTGCAGGACCCGTGATTAACCTGTGGCTTGAGAAACCGCNGGTTGGATTTTTTGTCCCCGCAGGTTTCGAACCGGTGACTTTAACATCACGGAGTGGCTTAACAACACACTCCGTCACCGACTGTCCTACACCTCGGGGACTCTTTGGTATGCAAATTAATCAGAGGTCTGAAGGAATATTTCTTTCTCAAGACAAGTATCTAAGAGAACTTTTGAAAAGGTTTCAAATGGAAGATTCTACACCTATGAGCAAACTTATGATCACTGGATGCAAGTTAAGAAAGGATGATGACTCACCTTATGTTGATCAGAGTTCATATAGGTCTATGATAGGCATCCTTTTGTATATCAAAACATCTCTTCCAAATATAATGCATGGTAGGAAGGTATCATTCTTCACCTAAACATAGTCATTTTCTAGATGTGAAAATAATATTCAGATACTTGAAAGGAACATTGAACTATGGCCTATGGTATCCTAGGAAACATAATTTTGAATTATCAGTCTATTCAGATGTTGATTGGGCTAACTGCATGGATGAAAGGAAAAGCACGAGTGGAGGTGCATTATTCTTAGGAGATTCTCTTGTAGCATGGTTGAGAAAGAATCAAGGTTCCATTTCCTTGTCAACTACAAAAGATAAATACATTGCAACTGCCTCTTGGAGGTCAAATATACTGCATTGATTCCAATTCATTGTGATAATACTAGTGCAATTAGTCTGTCAAAGAATCATATATTTCACTCCAAGACCAAGTATATACCCATCAAGTATCACTTCTTGACGGAAAAAGTATTCAACATTGTTGTTTCTTTGCATTATATTCCATCCAAAGATCAGATTATTGATATCTTCACTAAACCGCTTCCAAAATCATAGTTTGAGTATCTACGTTAGAAGTTGGGCATGACCCTATTATCAAGTTAAAATAGTCTATCTAATTAGGGGGAGGAAAGAGTCACTCTCAGTTTACTTTGACATTGATGTCAAAGGGGGAGAAAAATGTGTCATCTTGATGCTATAGTTGGAGGTCTAAGCATAATAGAGTGTGGTCTTGATGCTACAGTTGGAGGTCTAAGCAGAATAGTGTATCCTTTTAGGGTTTCTATCAATGCCAAAGGGGGGTATTGTTGGCATGTTTACAGGAAGAGTGTGATTGTCATTGATTGAAAATGAAAAAGAGAATATGAGACCCTTCAATCGGTCTTGCAAGAGAAGGGTTGAAGGCTGAAACCTTTGAATATTTAAAAAATATTCTAAGTCGGAAGAGATCGTAAGCTTGGGAGGAGGAGAAACAGTGGTCGTTGGATCAAGAACTGTGAATAATCTAAATCGTTGGATCAGACTCCAAATAGGAGGAACAAGTGCACAGAGGAGGAGAATAGATCTCAGATGTTAGATCTGAGCACATGGACCAACAGCCATTGGATCCAGAGGTAAGTGCATGGGCCTTAATTCCTTTAGAGTGCACATGAGAGGCTGACTCACAAAGCCCTGAAGTTCTGAGCTCTATAGGAACTATCCGTCATCGAGGGGTATAGGTGGAAGAAGATCTGAGAGTTCGAAGATTTGGACTTGGAAAGCTTTGCAAGGAGAAGAGTGGAAACTCACGGAGTTCAAAATTGATAAGGAAATCCTAGTCATTCGTGTTGGGAAGGACACGTGCCAAGAGATCAATGCTTCATTGATTCACAAATCATGAAATCAAGAGAAAGGATTGAATTCATGAGACATGAGCTCACGAAGTCTAAGTTCACAAATTGATCTTGACCGTTGGATCATAGAGAGATCTGGGTCATTGATCTGACGCAAGACCAAATTTGGTAATGAAAGAAAAGAGGTGATTTAACCTTTGACATCGTGAGTCGCGAAGTATTGAAGGGAGAAGAAGAGATATGGATTGTCGATCGAGGAATGTCATGGGTCGTTGATATGGCATGACAAATTTCATAGTTCGGGAGCTTGGACTTCAAAGAATGGAGGATATCTAAATCACGAGATCGTGAAAGGTGAGGTCACATAGAACCTTTTTGGTTAGCATGTGGTCACAGCCTGTGGACATGTGAAGAGGAACTTGTACCCGATGCTAGTTCATGCAGGTGAAGCTCACAAGGAGCTTCTTCACGAGGAACTCATTTAACTGTTAGAAGAGACCTCCTATAACTGTTAGATGAACTGTAACTGTAACAAGGAAGAGGAAGGGTTGCACTGGCACAGAAGCCAAGAATCTAAGGATAACAACCACTGATGATGAATAGACTGTGGATAACTAATAGAGAAGGTGAAGAGTTGTGTGGAGGATGTGGTAGAGGTCTTGACGTGATAAAAACGTAGAACGTATAAGAGAGGAAGTGATTTCTGGTAGTTGCTCATGTGGGTAGAAGGAGGTTGTGTGTAGAATCTAAAGTGGATAGCAGAGGCATGCCACATAACATGCATAAGAAACATAGAGCATAAAACACAAAAACATGTAGAAGTCGATAAGTGCATAGAAGCTGAAGAAGGAAGAGGAGACTCTGAGCTACAATAGATCAGATCATAGACAGATCATGTAAGTAGGTTTTTGTAATATTCAATCAAGGTGGTAGGGTGGTGCTACGAAGGATTGTAGTCCTCTAAATTATAGTTGGTGCTAGAAGATATTCTGGGAGTCGGTGCTTCCATCTGGTTGGTGATAAAGAAACCTGGGAGTTGGTACTTCCATCTAGTTGGTGCTAGAGAAATTTGAGAGGTGGTGCTCTCTGTAAGTTATATCTTGTTATCAGAGGTTGTAGCCTCATATTTGAGTTGGTGATCAAAGACTGTGATGTACATGAAAGTTGGAGCTTGATTGACATCCTAAGAAGAGGATGTTTTCTCCCTTTATGGGTTTCCTCAGGAAAATCAGTGTCTCTATGTATGCTATGTGATTGATAAAATATTGTACAACTA
>JASDQU010418299.1:0-10241 GCA_032191745.1 Picea mariana
ACATATTTAGTATAAATAAGGGTCAAGGGTATGAGAACCCTAGCTTGGAGATTATTATAACAGAATGATGCTCGATTGGAGGTTTCCCCCTCGAAGAGGCCTGTGAACATTGCTTTCTGAATCAAAGTGTTATTTCTATTGCTATTGTTATATCATTTCTGTGTATTGTGAAGATTATGCTGGATATTTTTACTGTTATTCTGCCATTTCTAGCATTTTATTTCTGTTCTGCATATTTTATATATCTGGTATCTTGCAGATACAAAAGTTATTGAATGTCGGATTTATTTACCCCATCTCTGATAGTAAATGGGTATCCCCTCTTGTAGTGGTTCCAAAGAAAGTAACCGGGAAATGGAGAATTTGTGTTGATTTTCAGGAGTTTAGCAAGGCCACTCTAAAGGATTATTTTCCTCTTTCTTTCATTGACCAAGTCTTGGATACCCTGTCAGGAAAGAAATATTTCTCCTTTTTAGATGGATATAGCGGGTACAATCAAATTCTCATAGCACCTGAGGATCAGGACAAGACTACCTTCACTTGTCCTTGGGCCAACTATGTATTTAGGGTCTTACCATTTGGATTGTGTAATTCTCCTACCACATTTCAACAAGTAGTACTAGGGATATTTTTTGATCTTATTCATGATTGTGTGGAGGTATATATGGATGAATTTACAGTATATGGAAATACTTACTAGAAAGCCTAAGATAACTTAGAAAAAGTCCTTATCAGATGCCAAGAAATGAACATGTCTTTAAGTAATGAAAAATGTAAAATGTTGTTGACTGAAGGAGTGGTTCTAGGACATCATGTTTCATCTGAAGGGATTAAAGCCGATCCTGCTAAGATTGAGGTCATCGTCAAAATTCCACCCCCTAAGACTCAAAAAGAGGTAATAATCTTTCTTGGACATGTCGGATACTACCGCCGGTTTATTGAAATTTTCACAAAGATTGTTGCACCCATGTTTGGATTGTTAATAAAGGATGTTGATTTTCTTTGGACTGGGTAGTGTCAAGCCCCCATTGAAACTTTGAAAGATAAGTTGTATGTGGCACCAGTTCTTAGGGGGGCCAATTGGGCTCTCCTATTTCACATATCCACTGATGCCTCCGAAACTGCAATAGGAGGAGTATTAGGGCAAAAACAAGACCAACAATCCTATGACATTTATTTTGTGAGAAAGAACTTGTCCCCTGTCGAGTTAAACTATATATTTACCGAAAAGGAATTCTTGGAAGTAGTTCATGCTATTAATAAGTTTCTCCACTACATCACAGGTTAAGAAGTATGTGTACATACAGATCACTCTACCATTAGATTTCTCGTGAATAAACCCATTACTAATGGTCGAGTGACTAGGTGGCTCCTGCTATTGCTAGAGTTCAATATCCCCATCCTTGACCGACCTGGGAAGGATAATTTGGTAGTTGATTTTATTTCACGCATAAAAAATGAGGATGATGATATTCCCGTAGATGATAGTTTTCCATACGAGCACCTTTTTCCCTTTTTGTAAATACCCCATGGTTTGCAGATATGGAAAACTATTTAGCTACTAGGAAGTTACCATCTCATTTGTCACCTCATGAAAAGCGTAGAATTATTACGCAAAGTTCCAATTACTCTTGGGTTGTCCATGACCTTTTTTGTGTTGGTCCAGACTTGATTATTCGTAGATGTGTCCGAGAATATGAGATACCAGAAATCCTATGAAGTTGTCATGATGGACCATGTGGTGGCCATTTTTCTGACAAATGTATAGCATATAAAGTGTTACATTTAGGTTATTGTTGGCATAGAATTTTTAAGGATGTTGCCAAGTATGTGAGGAGTTGTGATAGTTGTCAAAGGATAGGAAGACCCACGTCAGCTGACGAAATTCCCTTGTGTGCCCAAGTTATGATATAACCTTTCAAGAAATGGGCCCTTTACTTTGTAGGACCAATTTCACCCATGTCTCGTAAGAAAAATTATATTTTGGTTTGTACAGACTATGTCACCAAGTGGGTAGAAGAAAAAGCCCTATTTAGGGCTACTCAAAAATCTGTTGTCGAATTCATTTATGAAGACATCTTCACCCGCTTTGGTGTTCCTCGTGAAATTGTTACAGACCAAGGCACTCAATTCACTTCCAAGCTGATGAGAAAACTAACGGAGAAATATGGGATCAAGCACTGCAAGTCTTCTCCATACCACCGACAAGATAATGGTCAGGTAAAGTCCACAAACAAAGTTTTGGAAGCTATCTTAACCAAGACTGTTCAATTGCATCATCAGGATTGGATTGATAGGCTTCCATAGGCTTTGTGGGAATATCGGACCACCTAGAGAAACACCATTGGGCATACCCCTTATGAGATAGTGTATGGGAAACAAGTACTTCTACCAATAGAATTTCAAGTAAGGACCTTCTATATTCTTGTAGAATTGGGATTAAACTTAGATGAGGCTCAGAAACAGCGAACCCTACAATTAAACGAGTTGGATGAGATCAGGCAAGATGCTATCAAACGAATGATATTAGTCCAAAACTAGAGAAGCAAGTGGCATGACAAGTTTATTAAGAAGAAACACTTCCAACCTGGTGATTGGGATTTGTTGTTTGACTCCCAATTTAAAACCTTAAAAGGAAAACTTACCACTCGGTGGTTAGGTCCTTACGAGGTAGTCACCATGTATGACAATGGGGCTGAGAAAATTAAAACAATTGATGATGGACAAGTCTCCTTCGTAGTAAATGGACACTGACTCAAATTGTATCACATACCCACTTCCAAAGAAAATTTTATACAGGTCATGTCAACTGACAAGGCATTGGCCTTAGTAGATGGGAAAGTCCCCCCTTGTTCTTGAATGTTTTTTTGAATTTTCGACTGTACATATGTAAATAATTTTGAAGTATGTTGATAGACAATTCTAGATATTTATGTAGGTATTTATTTCACCAGGAGTAGACAGTTTCAATGAAATATAAAGGAAGTATTTTCCTTCAAAATATTGCTATATTTGAACCTTGTTGTCTGCTAAGCATCAATTGAATAATGATTTGTTATAATTAGCCACATTTTTGCAAAGATTTCCATCTTCTTTTTCTCAAGGCATCTTTAATAGCAGTTTCTCTTAAACCTTCACCACTAGAGGATGTAAGGAAGTGATACCGTAACCATCAAATTTAGAGGTCACTTGTACAGCTTCCCCAAGAACCCTGAGTAAGTGAGTAAATTATCTTTATTAAAGAGTAACAAGGAGGTATGATTAGAAATTAGCCATGAAAACATCACAATAACTTTAAAAAAACAAAAAAAGTGAGTTGAGCCTAAAGATACCTTTATGTTTTTTCCCAATGGTACCATCCACTACACACTAAAAATGTGTGATTATATCATATCTTTAGATAGGCTACATCCGCTTAAGTACCCCTTACATCAGGACAATCTATAAGGAATACATAAAGGAAAGTCATCCTCTAACATAAATACCATACCAATCTAAAAAAGAAAAGAAAAAAGAAAAGTTTGTTTTTTCAGAGTTGTCCCCCCATCTTCTTGCACAAAACAATATTATATTAAAATCTTAAAAAATGGAGGGCCAATCTTTGAGGGTGTAAGAGGATAAATGTTACAGAGAAATTCCCCTGCGGACAGGTGAATTCCCTCTTGAGCACTAGACTACTAATACCAAGACAGAAAGGTGCTAACGAACATCCCTTTAAACCTAGCTTAAACTAATGTATAGAGAAGAGGAAGAAGGTGTACCTTTTTGCGATGTTTTTCCTCATTCCAATCTAAGTTGATCTCCGATATCCAAGCTCCTTGACAAGTCCTTCAATTCAATCAAAGACAAAACATGATTCCTATTCTACTAAGATTAGCTCGAAACTAGATCTATCTATTAAAGACAAGTTCATGTAAATAAACATAATCTTGAAGGAAACATGCCAATCACATATATATATTAAAGTGCTTACAACTGTAGATGCAGGTAGCAGCTTCACCAAGCTCTCTTTGTCCAAACTCTTTGCTCAAAAAATACACCAGTAGAATGACTATGCTTCATTGATTATCTTCATTATGAGATCATAAGTTTGATGCCTTCAATGTCTCCTCCTTTTCACCATGAAGAGGCCTCCTTATATAGGCTTGGAGAGGCCTAACCATCTTAGAGATTCTTGGGATAGGTTGAGGATATTTCTCCATCAGTTGTGGATCCTCCCTAAGATCCAACCTTGACCTCATATTCGAATCCAACTAACTCCAGAGATGAGGGGGATTTATCCCTGATTTTCCTCAATAGTCCAAGATTCCCTCAAACAGGCTAGCGCTCCCTCAAAATGGGGCACAAAGTGTTGCAATGCTTCCCCAAGGAGGGTAGGGAGCGCTGGCACTCCCTGACAGTGGGTAGGGGAGCGTTGGCCTCCAAAAATGACTTTTGAGTGGTTTTTTCCATGGTAAAAGCTTTGTACTCTTTGTCATGTGATTTATCCTTCTTAAACTAGTCTTTGAAGGTGTATTAAGTGTTCTTGTAATGTCGTTCGAGACACGACATAGGCAAGATGACAATATGATGTTTGTGACACTTGCGACAGCTATGGCTAAAATGCGACACTTTTAACGCTTATAATGATGACAATAGGTCATCATTGAAATGAATAATTTTGATGTGTAACAATAACCTGTCGGGATACTGAACAGGTTTGCTGGCAACGGGTACCAGCCTATGGTATGACTAGGTAAACCTGCCAGAGTATTGAACAGGGTTGCTGGAAGTGGGGCATTCTACCTAGCGAGGATGATAATCTGACAAAAAAAAAATCCTAAATCTTAAAATTGTCCTAGTGTACAGCATTAATTGTAGACAAAGTTGACACGAAGTATGTATGGTTAAGCTAAGTTTATTGAACTCCATAAATCTATCATTGAGAACTAACTTTGAGACTGTCTTGAAACTCTCTTGCTTACCTCTTCTTAACTATATGTAGGATATTTTATCCTATAGGTGGGGCCATATTCTAACCGTCTCGTTAGACCGATATGTGAAATTTATCTCTACACTTAATAAGCTATAAATATTCAGTTATTGGGAGAATTGACTGGTTTCCTATATTTTTGATTGTGAGGTGTCACAATACTTAGGAGTGGGGGAGGGGTTTCATGAGTTGACAAATGACAACACTGTCTATCTATAATCCATGAGAATAAGAAGTAGAATCTTTGTAAAAATTTATGTATATTGTTTTCATAATATGGGCTATTATATCAACAGTTATTTTTTTATTGAAATGCTAAACTCACTGTGTGTTATAAACCTATTGTATATTTCTTTGACAGACCACTTAACTATTTTTTCTTTACATATTGTTCATTACATACTTAAGATTACATGCCTTGAGATAAAGGAACAGAGCGTTACAATGTGCGAGCACGATGACAAATCAAGTAACAATGGAACACTCTTATCCTATCTCTGCTCCTGTTCACTATGATTGTCAAAAGTGTTTAAGACTGAATGCTATGGATAAAACATCCATTACAGGATGAACAAATTCCATTTTTCATAGGAGTACCATATGGAGTGTCGTATGGAGTTTCGTATGGAGTGCCATATGGAGTTCTATATGGACGACTAGATGACACGCCATATGAAGGATCAGATGAGGTGCACACACACAGTAAAATACTACGATTTCAGGTAACCAGGAATAATTTGAATTAATTTGACTATTCAGTTATATGATGAGATAGATTAAATGGCATTTGATAGATACATGATACAATCTCTAGATACATTTTTATGATCAAATGTCCAAGTCGAAGAATTGGACATTGATCTAATTCTCTCATCATTACGATTGCCTCCAAAAGATACTCTTAGAATTTAAAATCAGCACAGTCATACTCACACATGGCAACTCGTGTGTGATGAATTCATCAACGAATTCAACCATTTCCACCTTGGGCGCATTCAAAATCGGAGGTTTATCTCCAAATTGTTATTTCGTTCATGCATGATCATTGTATTGTGCTCATCCTCTACCTAATTGCACTCGTCCTCTTCATAAATTCGATCCTCAGTCCAAATTCGCTCCTCTTCTCATCCTCCACGTTGTGACCATGCCCAAACAATACGAGCCTTCCTCCTATTCTGACCTCTTCGCTATCCCCGAATTCGCACAGTGTAGGGAGGTCTTCCTTCGTGTAGGGTGGGGACCATTCTTGGCCTATCTACAGGGCCACGATGATGGTGTTTCTTTGCAATTCACCCTCAAATTCAATGGAAGGATGGCATGCATGGGGTCTCTGGCCTTCTTGGTCTCTTAGGAGTCAATTGCCTCAGCTACGAAGCTTCCAAGGGTTGGATATCGTTGGTTCAAACACCACCAGTTGCCACGACCAAGCTACAATAGATTTTTCAAGCCCGAGTTTCAGAATGTTTTTTGAGATAAGGGATACTCCAAGGACCAGATTAAAGATGAGCTAATTAACCCCCTGATTATCATCACCAGAATTATCACTTGTGAAGGTAGATACTTTGTTTTTAAAGCTTTCCATTTTCGACTATTAGCTCATTTCCAGTTTAACAAGCCATTGAATTTTCCTTTTTACTTCTTGAAAAGTCTTGAGAAGATGTCTTCCCAAGTACAAAAGAATGTGGCCAATCCTCATAATAGCCTATTCCACCACGACCTCATCAAATTGCTTGTTATAGCCGAGTTGGAAAAACAGGAGAAGACATGGGATGAATTCATTTATCAATTTTCAAACCCCCATCTCACAATCAAGACTAGCAAGAAATCACTTGGGTTAGGGATTGTTACTCCATCCAAACCCCATTCTCCAAATACTCCAAACCCTCCTACTCAAGCTATCTCTCTACCGAAACAAAATACCAAGAAACTTGTTGATACCCCTACAGCCTCATCGGGAAAGAAAACCAAAAATCCTATTGATAACTCTCCAATGACCTCAACATATATTGAGCCTCAATCCAAGAAGTTGCAAGAGATAATTCAACAAGATTTCCCTGTAGTCCCTGCAAATAGAAGAGGATCCAATCCATTCAAAGGAGGATCTTTTCGAAAAAATGCCCAAAATGCAAGAGGAAAGCCTTGTGAAAAACCCCCAAGCACTTCAGACCCTATACAATTATCTTTATATCTCAAAAGCCCCCATAAAAGACTTAGGGAAGTTTCTACAGAAGAATTGGAACCCGATAGAGAAGCAAAATCTAAACCCATTTCCCCTCATAAACCCCCTATTACTCCTACCTCACAGATACCTACACCAGATCCCAAAACTGATAGACTCTCTCCATCCTTCAAGGGATCCAAGCCCTCCTCTA
The DNA here is from genome assembly GCA_032191745.1 of Picea mariana. NCBI lineage: Eukaryota > Viridiplantae > Streptophyta > Pinopsida > Pinales > Pinaceae > Picea > Picea mariana. The sequence goes on from JASDQU010418299.1 coordinate 7,345, forward strand.
AGATATCTAATCATACTCCATCCATTGAAAAATTACAATAGGAAAATGTTCAGTTGTTGCAACAATTGGAAGAGAGGAAGACCATGGATAGGCATCTCCACCACAACAATGTAGTATTACAAGAAAATGTAAATTCCCTCCAACGATTGGTTGATCAAATTACCAATGACAATCGTAGCCTCTGTGCACAATTGAAACATTGCAAGAGGGCCAAGACAAAGCCTTTAGGGAAAGAATCTCCTAAAGCTAATACATCCCCTTCTCAGCAAATCTAGTCATAGTGGGTAATTCATTTTTGTTTGCAGTGGGACCTGCAAAACCTTAGTTGTGGGGGTAATGTTGGGCTCATGATTTGGTTGTTTTATGATGATGATTGAATCCTTTTTGCACTGGTATTATATGTATTAATAACCATTTTGAAGATGTTTTCAAAGGATTTTGTATCAATTCATCGTGGATCTACAACAAGTATGTGTAATTGATGTTTTGCAATGGTTTTGAGTTAAATTCAATTTTATTTAATGATTATGAGGATCTAATGCGTGATCTGTGTGTCACAGGGCAAATTTGCAATGCAATTTTCCATCTGGTAGCTCGTTCGGCACTCCATCCAGCACCTGATCTGGTACTTCATCCGGCACTGCATCCAGCACTTGGAGCATAGCCGAGTTGGAGGTTGTTATATTGGCGGCATGTGCTGGGTGAATCGACGACCTAGGTTTTGTTCCCCCATGTGGCCTCCAACTACTGAGCTCTTGACATCTCAGATTAAGCAGTTATGCTAATCGTTGAGTGGCTCGTTCAGTTTCTAGAAGTTAAAGGTTGTTAGAGCGCATTTAATGGAATTTACCATTTTTAGAGGAGGAAGACCCGTCCAGTGGTTGACCTCTCGAATTGCAATCATTATAAATACAACCAGTAGTGGCCAGACCATATGTTAAGAATTGTTAGACTACATTTCGCTGTGTAATTGAGACATCTCTGCAAACTTGTGTTAAGACTGCATTTTTAATTTAATGACAAAACCGTGTTGATTAAGCTTGTGATTTTCTATTGAGGACTAGCCACGACCTGTTGGGGGGCCCACTAGTGGTCTGGGTGAATACTTAGATAGATAGATTGCATAATTCAGTTGTGTAGTTACCATTTACTTCATTTCCCTATTATATGTGTTTTGTCATTTTTAATGATGTGTGTTTGTTATTTATCATTTAATTGTTTAATTTCCCTTTTGCGGGTTGCTTGTAGGAGATAGCTATCTATTATGTTGTGTCTTTTATTTATTAGTAAATGGCTTGCAATCTACTAACTTTGTTTGTGTGTTAAAAGTTAAATTGATTTTTGTCGGTTGAAACAGAGTAGTCTTTAAAATAGAGAATTAGTTTAATACAGAGTTCCTTTTGCAAGTTTCGATGGATTAATAGTTGTGAGTTTTGTTAATTGATTTAATTCTTAGTTGAGTTATGCTTTCATGAATCTATTTTGATTATCAATCTTGTCTTAGTTTTCTATAATAGAAGTAGGTTTTGGATTATGTTTATACAAGCATTCTAGTTTGCAATCTGAGTTTTTAATGATAGAATTAAGCTTAGTTTAATTTATGAAATCTCAGTTTTATAGTCGAATTATGATTTTAATTAGAAGTTTGGATTTAAATTAAGTTTTTAATTATAAGTTTATAGCCTTGTGAATTTACTTGAGTTAGCATAAAACTGCATTTGAATTAAGTAGAATAGTGTTTTCTTATCATTGATAATTTATGCATGAAATTGAGAGATCACATGGATTTTCAGGATAATTAATATTTCTTCTATGATGGCCAAGCTTTCGTTAAATTGCTTGATTCATACTTTTCATTTCTCCATAGAAGTTAATATTGAATTCATTCCTCTTGAGATATCACTAATTGTTAGATTCCATCGTGATGTTATTAGGCACCAAAGACATAATCATCATCTTTGAGTTTCTTGTTATTGTAGATTAAGAATAGTTTTTTATTAATCTTTGAATAATGTCATGATGCTTTTGATTAAGTAGGTTAAGATTTCCCTTTGCAGATTAGAAATGATTATGAGTTTTGTCTTAAGAATAGATTTTACTTGTTGAATAGTTTTGATTAGTTTACTTGTTGAATAAGTTTTAATAGGTTAGTTGTTTGATTGCTTACTTGCTTACTTGTTGATGCTCATTAGATTGAATAGATTGAATAGATTAACTTCTTGTTGTTGTTGCTCATTAAATTGAATAGATTGAATAGATTACTTGTTGTTTTTCACTAGATTAGATAGGTTAACTTGTTCAAAGTAGGGTTTTGATATGCTTCTTTAGGAATAGTCCATCGATCAATTGTTTAAAAGTTGCTTAGGGTAAATAGTTTAAGTTCTTTAATAGAGTTTTCTCATTGATAGTATTTTCTTAAGTAGATTAACCCTTAGTTAAACCATGTCCTTAGTTAGATCATACTTCCTCTAGATTTTTTTCCTTGGCACATATAGTGCTACAACTCTAAGTTTACTTACCCCAGGTTGACAATTTAATTGGGGGATTTAGTGCATATAGAACATCCATCAATGCAAGTAGAGGATACTTCATCAATGATGTAGTGGTGAATGGTGATATTTTGGATTTTGAGGGGAATATGGAATGCGACTAAGGATGTGAGTCGTGGGTTTTCTCTGTCTAAGTCAAATGTGACTAGACAGGGGTTTGTAGGATCGACTTCCCCCAATTGGTAAAGTAATTCCTTTAGTTGGGAAGGGCATGTTTATATAACTTCCATAATGGACTGTTGAGATTTGGATACCTTGGAAAGTGGTCCCCATGTGCTTATGAGTCTCTAAGCACAAAGGGGGAAGACTTTTACCCTCATACTTTACTTTATGATTCTAATTTCACTT
>JASDQU010418314.1:0-10264 GCA_032191745.1 Picea mariana
ATGAAGGAGGCCAGGTTTATTTATAGTAATGGCAATATGAGAAAACCATCACACAAAACTGTTAAGGATTTTGGGAAAGGGCGTGTAAATCTTGAGAGACCCAGACAATTGCTGAGTGAATGGGATAAAGGGTGGAAGAGTGTGTCTTGGCGTATTTCCTCCTCCTCGGGTCTCTATATTAAGCTCTCTCAAGCTGCTAGGAGTGGAATTCATGTAGCCTCTGGTGGGTTTCTGACCGAGAGATTTGAGTTTTGATATGCCAAGAAACAAAAGAGTAACGATGAAAGGACTCGGGTGATGGACTATGGTCGGAAGAGGACAGTGGCCAAGAAGGAACTAATTGGCTCGACCAACTTTCCCAATATTTTTGGCCATGGTAAGCATAAATGTGATTATGAGGGTAGGTATTTTCCTAGAAAGACTTGCTCGAGATCCAAAGCAGAGTTAGCCATGAGGGAGGCTAGTCGTCACTTCCATAGCCTCTGCTCTACAAAAGAAAAGAGGACAATGACTGAGCTTCAGGAGGTGGTGAGCAGAAAGAGAAGGGTGACTTCGGAGGAGGAGGTCCTGACAGAAGCGAATGGTTGGGTCCAGGACCCGGGTCAATCGCGCACTAGAGAAACCAAATACTTTCACTTGGCGGAAGTCTACTGGATAACGAAAGTGATGGTTTCCCAAGCTCTAGCGTGGAAGTCTACCTAGAACTCTCTGAAAGATAGTGAACACATGGATGACAACTAGGGTTTGATGAATTTCTCCTGCACAAAGTCGTCAGAATCACTCCTACCGTAGCCCCTGACACAACAACGTGAATTCAGAAGGAGGGGTGAAATCCCCCTCTTACCAGAATGTAGCATCCAATGAAATAGAGGGTGCCCGCGCCAGGAAGCTGCCTTTTGAACCCCCTCTGCATCTTCATGAACAATTATTACGAGATGAGAAAGACCGAGAAAATAGACCAGGCATGGACACGAAGTAGTCACATCCAAAAGCTTCTCATATATGGGTGCCGGGAAAATGTATCCCCCAAGAAACAACAATTCCGAAGTATGTGATAAAATCAATAAAGGTGGGAGAGCACACCCAGTTTATGAAGGACCATGCACTAATCAGAAAATTCTTAGGGCTTTGGCCCTCAGAAAAAGACCTTGTTGGATGGATCAAAACCTGGTGGAATCCAAAAGGGGACTATGAGCTTCAGCTAAGTTCGGAGGGGTTCTTCACGATCATTTTTTACAACCTGGAAAAAAAAGATCGAATATTTGAAAACGGTCCCTACTTCTACAACTCCGAAGGATTTTACCTACGCTTCTGGACAGACCACTTCTGCCCAGAGAAGGAAGATTTTTCCTTCACTCCAGTCTGGATCCATCTCTACTCCTTACCTCAAGAGTTATGGCTTGAAGAAATCCTAATGGGTATTGGAAATACGCTAGGAAGGCATGTTAAATCCTCAGAAGCAACCAAGCAAAGGAGGTACACTTATTATGCCCGCATCTGTGTCTACATGAATATCTCCAAAGCCCTACCGGGCTTAGTTACCTTGGAATACCAAGACAAAGAATGGATACAAACCATCAACTATGAACACATCCCTTTTTGATGCAGAAAGTGTCACGAACATGGACACCTCTTCAGGGACTTCCCTCTCAATGCGTCAATCAAATCAGATGTTGAAGAAAAACAGAAGGACGACTTCACTCAAGTCCTGGATCATATAAAACAATCTCAGAAAAAATCTAATCAGAGTAGTGGATGCAGAAACCTTATCAGTAACTCCTTTGAATCCCTCAACAACCTTCCAGATGCAGAAGAGGTCGAGAACCCCTATGAGCTAAGGGACCAGCAAAATAACAAAGGTAAAGAGAAACAAAACCCAAATCATGCTCCTAAACCACTCACAATACTTGACCCCAAGGTCCAATCGAACCCAGATAATATCTCAGCAGACGAAGGAGATACTACAATGCAAATGGATGAACAAGAATTCGTTGATATAGATTTAGACAAGTTAGAGGAGACCCTTAACAAACATGACCTGGAAATCATACTAGTAGAGCAACTCAGGAAGGTCCACAAGGTGTTCTTAGACTCTACGAAAGGAGCCACCTCTCATCTAGGGGTTAGTCCAGATCCCAGAAGGAATCACAAAGAAAGAAGACGACGAGGACGCAAATTGGCCCAACAAATGATAAAGGAAGCAGGAAATTATATGATCAACTCATGTCAAATCCAGTGTCCCACCAAGAGTTTCTTCTCCCCAACACCCAACTCTTTATGATGAAGATCATCACATGGAATATTAGGGGCTTGAATGGGAGATCCAAACAAAGGATTCTCCGTAAGTGCATCAAATCGGAGGATCCAGATATTCTAATGCTACAAGAGACCAAGTGTGCATAAAACACAGTGGAGGAGCTCTTCAAAAGGTGTTGGCGTACTTGTAACTTTGTTTACACTGAATTGAAAGGAGTCACAAGGGTCTTGCCATCCTATGGAATTTGACCACATTCATTTTTTATCAGGCTCTCTTCACAATCAACACCCTCACCACCCACTATCAACCTGTTGGATCTAGCAATGATGGAGTGATCACCAATGCCTACGGTCCTCAAAGTAGCCAAGAGAAAGATCTCTTCCTCCACAACCTATCTTATCTTGGCACTCTCATAGGTCACAAACGATGGATAGTCGAAGGAGATCTTAACATCATCCTCTCCCTAGAAGAAAAAAAGGGGAGGAAAAAAACGTCTCGACATGGATAGTATCAAGCTCAAGGATCTTATTGACCACCTCAAACTAGTAGACATTGAAACAGGAAACAGATCCTTCACCTGGTCCAATAAACACTCGGGATCCCAACAAATAACATGTAAGTTGGATCATTTTTTAATATCTGAAGCCCTAATGCTAGAAGGTCCAATGGTGAAAGCCACTATCCTCCCAAAAGCAGGATCAGATCACTAGCTTGTCCAACTTTGGCTAGACACGATAGCGGCTCCCAAGTTCAAAGCCTTCAGGTTTGAAAAATTATGGTTATCTCATCCAGATTTTCATGAGCTATACAGCACTTGGTGGGCCAAAGAAGAGATTCAACAAGGCACCAATATGTGTAGGTTCCAACAATGACTAAAAAACTTCAAGCAACAACTCCATTAGTGGAACAAGGAATTCTTTGGAAACATCTTTCAAGGGCAAAAATTACTTGAGTAGATACTTGAGGAAATTCAACAGGAGATTATACTAACAGGCCACACGGAAGCCCAACAACAGGAGGAAGAGTTCTTAAAGAATCAACTCAATGAACGACATAAGCAGGAGGAAATTCGTTGGAAGAAGAAATATCAAGTGCAATGGCTCAAGGAGGGAGAAAAGAATACCAAGTTCTTTCATCGCTCCATGATCTAGAGGCGATTCATCAACCACATTACAAATATTGAAGATGCACAAGGTAACACCATCCTAAACCATGAGGACATGGCCACTGAGCTAGTTAATTATTACAAAAATATTCTATTAGAACCCCCCATTGAAAAACCTCCAGCGATTAATTGCATCACTCAGCACATTCCAGCGCTCATCACTCCATAACAGAATCAAACCCTTATGCAACCCATCATGTGGGCAGAAGTGGATTAGGAAATCAAGGATATGACATTGGGAAAAGCTCTTGGACCGGATGGCTTCACCACCGAATTCTTCCAACACTATTGGCCGATGATCTAGGAAGAGATCTGGCAAGTAATTGAGGAATCTTGCACTTCTGGAAAAGTCCTCCCTACTATGAATGATACTTTTCTTACCCTCATCCCCAAGGAGGAACGTGTCACCAATCCGAAAAACTCCCGGCCAATTGCGCTCTGCAATGTAATATACAAAATCATATCCAAGGTCATTGCTCTACGACTAAAGCTCGTCCTCCCCTTCATCATTTCCAATGAGAAATCAAGATATGTGGAGGGAAGACAAATCATGGACAATGTCATTCTAGTACATGAATTCATACACTCGCTCAAGACTACTCTCACCCCAGGTATGCTCTTAAATATTGACCTATCAAAAGATTTTGATCATCTAAGTTGGCACTACATGAAGGCTCTTTGACTAGCCTTTGGGTTTGGCAATGACTGGATCTCCTAGATAGTGAATCTCATCTCCTCTGTATTTTTTTCCATTCTTGTTAATGGAGTCCCCTCACAATCATTCTCACCTACCCGGGGCATTCGACAAGGGGACCCTTTATCCCCCTTCCTTTTTTTCATTATGGCAGAAGGTCTAGGTCATTATATCAAAGCTTCCATTTAGGATGGCTCTCTCCAAGACCTCCATCTACATGGGCTACAACCAGCTGCATGCCATAGCCAATTTGTGGATGACACTATGCTCTTGAATGTGCCCATAGCTCAGGAAGCCAACAAACTCAGGCTTATTCTTGATGACTTCAGTGAGGCCTCTGGTACTACTTTCAATTTGGATAAATCCTAGGCTCCAGCTCTTATTCTTCAACACTCCCCCAACAATTTATCTTCATATCTCTTGCCTACTAAGCATACCAATTTTCTCCATTCCATCCTACTATTTGGGACTCCCCCTTTCAGACTCTGCAACCCAAAATATTTCCTAGGATTCCCTCATCCTCTCAATTTCCAACCACCTAAGAAACTGGACCTTCAGATCCCTCAACCTTCTGGCCAGACTTATCCTCTTGAATTATGTTCTTCAAGCTATTCCAGTCTACATGTTCTCCTCCCTTGTAGCCCCTCAAAATGTAATCAAAAGTACAAGGAATCTACAGAGGAACTTTCTCTGGCATGACCACGTTCCCAAACAAAATGGGCCCTAGTCATCTAGGACAAAGTGCACAAACCCAAATCCATGGGATGCTTAGGTCTCAGGGATCCGGGTAAGCTAAACAACATCATGGGGGCAAAGATCTGGTGGCGTTGGCTCAAAACCCCAACTGAACTATGGGCCAAACTATCAAAGTACAAATACACTCTGAATGTTCCTCAAGCTCAACTCATTCAACTAAAAGATCAGATATAAGGTTCTAACATATGGAATGCATCTTGGAAAAATCAACTGCTCATTCAAGCTCATGCTTTCTAGGAAATTCGAAATGGCCATAATGCTCTATTTTGGATGGAATCTTGGCAACAAATCCCTCCACTACATTAAGAGGATAACCTTCGTCCCTACTAAGAACACATCCAAGATTTGAAGTCACTCAAAGTTGCAGACCTCTGGATGGATGCCATTCTGCACCCCCGTTGGTGCAGCTAGAAAGTTTCCCAACAAGACCTAAATGTGTTAGCGTAATGCAATCTACAGGTTTGGAGAAACATGGTAATCCAAAGGAAAATACTCATAAGTGAGGATCTAGATATTCTCAGTTGGGGGGATAACGCCAATGGAACTTTCATAATCAAAGAAGGATACTATCTACAGGGAAAATTCCATAGCCAACCAAAAGAGAATCTATGGCACACAATTTGGAAATCCAATCTCTGGCCAAAGATCTTCACCTTTCTTTGGATTCTAGTTCAAAATAAAATCCTAACCTGGGATAATCTTAGGCCAAGAGGTTTCATAGGACCCTCAATTTTCCTTCTCTGCCAACAATAGGAAGAAACTATGGAGCGCATTCTCAACCAATGCCCTTTCAGCAAGAAAATTTGGGACCACACATCTCAACATATGAGAAGATCCAACATAGACGGAAGTAGCATCATCACCACCATCATAAATTGGGGAGTTGGACCCTTCAAAAATCCTATTCTAAACATAATCTAGAAAATCCTTCCAGGATTCATTGTTTGGATACTGTGGAAAGAAAGAAACAAACAAATTTTCCATTCCCAAACCTCTACCCCTTCTTTCCTTTGGTCTACAATCCTTAAGAATGCTCAGGAAACTGTGTAGGCCCACCACTGGACTAATGAAGATCTCCCTTCGGAACCCCTTGAAGCCGCAATTCTAGCTACTTGACACCTAACCCTGTCCTCATACCCCTGTGCTTGACAACTTCCCTCAAGCCCCTCCTTGTCAAGCCCCCGATTCTGGTCCCCCCCCAAGGTTTCTACAAAGTCAACTTTGATGGTGCCTCCAAGGGAAATCCTAGCCCTGCAGGATTTGGGGCGGTCATCATAGATAGCTCAAGGAAAATTCAGTACCTCTTGGCCAAGAATTTGGGACACGATACGAACAAATCAACAGAACTTTGGGGACTTGTCAGGGGAATCCAAATGGCAGTGGATCTTAGACTCTCTACCTCATTATAGAAGGGGACTCCAAAGTCATCATCAACATTGTGGCCGAAGTCATAAATGGAAATGATCCAGAAAAAATCTCCCCAAGTTGGCACCTCTTAGGTCCTCTCAATAGTTTGCAATATATCCTTCGTCCTTCTCTCACTCTAATCACCTCTCACATTCATCCTGAATCCAACAAATTAACGTACAAGATAGCAAACAAAGGGGTAGCCTCTCCTCTATGAGACATCTTCATCAATGCAAGGAAACCTCACGACACACAGCTGTTGCTTCAATGTAAGGAGATGGCTCTCCAAGACTACCCTTCCCCATATGGGGTGATAGTTGGCCAGCGGGAGAAAGGTGGTGTGCATGCATTAAAGGGGGTTATTACCCCCAACCACCAGGAATACAACTAAACCACCCTCCTAATGGGATCTCACATTTCATTTATGGTAATGCGTTGCCATCCCTCCGGGAACTTAATGGATCCACTTGTTAACCAACGCCAAAGTACAGGAGAATGTACGAAGCATCAAGTTGCGGTCACCTCGACTTTCATGGTGATCATCATGGTCTTGTCACATGCCTCTATGAAGGTAGGAGTCCCTAGGAATTTTTTTGTTCTTCATATCCCGCTCTCCCGGCCTTCATGTTGTGGACGTTTTGTCATTTCGATTCTCCCAGGCCTCTCCAGACTTCTTACCACTAGTGCAGTTCCTCTAGCTAGTTTTCTTATGAACCCAATCTCCATTTGGCTCCCCTTGGCCACCATTCCTAGGGAACGTGGTAAGCCCAAAAGAGGGCCTCGGTACTATAGTTTCATGGCTAGGCGCAACCACCCTGACCCTTCGCAGCCCTCAACCCCAATCTACAGCACTAGCCAGAATTGGCTTGATTTTCCCTTGCCCAATTCTTCGCACTCACCTCCACCCCTCACTAACACCGTGGCCGACCTTGGTAGTTTCCTAGTGGAGGAATAAATTCCCCCACCCGAGTTGTATCCCATGGAAGCCACGCAAGAGCCTGATATCAACACTATCCCCCAATGCAAGATACCAGATATAATAAATATGCAGAACATAAATAAAATGCTAGAAATGGTAGAATAACAGTAATATATCCAGCATAATCTCCACAATAACACAGAAATGATATAAGAACAACAATAGAAATAACACTTTGATTCAGAAAGCAATGTTCATAGGCCTCTTCGAGGGGGCAACCTCCAAGTGAGCAACGCTCTGTTACAATAATCTCCAAGCTAGGTATTTCATACCCTCAACCCTTATTTATACTAAGTATGTCTATCAAGAGAAGCATCTAGAGGAAGATCCTTCTAGAAGCAGAAGCTTCTATCAGGTCTTCTTACATCCGCCTTATTCTATTTTATTGAAAGGCCTTATTAATATTGACCTTTATTACATCTGAATATATTGATCTACCTATGTGTGGGTTAGGACCCTAACATGTCCGCCCCCTTAAAAACAACCTTGTCCTCAAGGCTTGAGATGTGGAAACTGCTGCAGAATGGTAGCTGGTTCCCGAGTGGCATCTGCTGGAGTCGTATCTTTCCACTGGACTAGCACTTCCTTAATGGTTCTCTGATGCAGGTGACGCTCACGCTGGTACAAAACTACTTCTGGCTATAGCCAAATGGATCCTTCTTCAACTAGCTCGAGAAGGTTGGTTTGAATTTGGCACCTAGTTCCAATCACCTTCTTTAAGCATGAAACATGAAAAACTGGATGTAGCTTCGACTAACTAGGCAGAGCTAACTGATATGTGACTTGTCCCACATGCTTGAGAACTGTATAAAGACCATAAAATTTGGGCGCTAGCTTCTGACAATGCTCGACCTTGAGGGAAGTTTGCTTGTATGGTTGCAGTCGTAGAAACACTTGATCCCCTTTTGCAAATTGACGTTCAGAGCGACCTTGATCTGCTTGTTGCTTGATGTGATTCTGTGCCATGACCAAGTTCTCTTTAAGGGTATGAAGAATATCCTCTCGAACTGTAAGTGTTTGGTCAACCACCTGAACCTTCGAGGTACCCGGTAAGTATGAGAGAACTGAAGGTGGCTTTTGTCCATATACCACTTCAAAAGGAGTCATGCGAGTAGCTGTATGGTAGGAAGTGTTGTACCACCATTCACCTAGGGGTAGCCATTGAGCCCACTGATGTTTTTTTTCAGAGGCAAAACACCTCATATATATTTCCAAACACTTGTTGACAACTTCCGTTTGACCATCAGTCTGGGGATGATAAGTTGTGCCGAGATGCAATTGGGTGCCATGTAGCTTAAACAGTTCTTGCCAAAAATTTCTTGTGAAAGTTGGGTCACGATAAAAAACAATAGAGTGTGACATGCCATGAAGCTTGAAGACCTGGTCCATGAAAAGTTGAGCCACCATGGATGCAGTAAATGGGTGCTGAAGAGCGCAGAAATGAGAATACTTGGAAAGGCAATCCACAGCCATGATTATGGCTGATTTATTCCCTGATTTGGGTAAGCCGGTAATAAAGTCCATAGAGATATCCTTCCAAATAGCAGGTGGAATCAGAAGCGGTTGTAGTGTGCCCAGAGATTTGACTGTTTCTCCCTTGTTGCGTTGACACACCTCACATTTAGCGACAAAATTACGGATGTCCTGTTTCATACCATCCCAGAAAAAAGAACGTTTGACCCTGTCATATGTTTTGGTGAACCCCGAGTGCCCCGCTGTGGGTGTAGCATGAAGCTCAGAAAGTACCGTGGATTTAAGATTTGATTGTTTACTTAAATACAAATGGCCTTTGTATCGAAGCTCATCCTGGAGCCAAGAGTACTCTGGGGAAGCCAGAGCCTTGCTCTGCAATTGCTAGATCAGATGTGAACTTTTGGGATCTTGAAGCCATTCTTAGCGCACAACTTGGAGCCAATCGGGAACAATGAAGGAAAGAGAAAAAAGGGATCCTTCTTTATCATATTTTCGGGACAGTGCATCCACCACTATATTGTCTTTTCCCTTCTTGTAAATGATCTCATAATCATAACCAAAGAGCTTAGTCACCCATTTTTGTTGCTCCTGGGAGGCAATGCGTTGTTCCAGAAAGTACTTGAGGCTTTGATGGTCGGTCTTAATTTGTAAGCGTTACCCCAAGAGATAAGGGCATCACAGATCAACATCATGCATAATAGCCAACATTTCCTTTTCATAAATGGGTTTGCCCAGATTCCTTTCAGACAGTTGCGTGTTGGTGAAGGCCAAAGGTCGACCCTCTTGCATAAGGACAACGTCGATTCCTTTCCCTGAGGCATCACATTACAACACAAAGGTCTTTGTGAAATCAAGAAGGGCTAGAACCAGAGTGGTGCACATGGTCGTTTTCAAGGTTTGAAAAGCTTGAGCAGCGGCTAGAGTCCAAGTGAAAGAGTTATTTTTTAGGAGAGCAGTGAGAGGTGTTGCAATCTTTCCGTAGTTCTTAACAAACTTGCGATAATACCCTGTTAAGCCCAGAAATCCACACAAGATTTTGAGAGTCTTTGGGTGCAGCCAGTCTTGCATAGCTTCAATATTTTTCGGATCCACCTTGATGCCATCCTTGCCAACCAAATGACCCAAGTATTCTACTTCTGAGGCACCAAAAGAACATTTAGACTGTTTCAAGAAAAGTTGGTGCTGGGAGAGGAGATGGAGAACTTGATCCACATGAGTAAGATGGTTTGTCCAGGTTTTGCTATAGATGAGAATATCATCAAAGAAAACTAAGACAAAATGACGAAGAAAGGGACAGAAGACATGATTCGTGAGGCTTTGAAAGGTGGAGGGGGCATTACACAAGCCAAAGGGCATGACCAAAAAATCATAGTGGCCCTCATGAGTGTGAAAGGCCGTCTTGGGAATGTTTGTCTCTTTCATACGTATCTGGTGATAGCCCGAGTGAAGATCAAGTTTAGTAAATAATTGGGTGCCACTCAATTCATCCAGGAAGTCATCAATGACAGGAATGGGAAATTTGCCTTTAATGGT
>JASDQU010418316.1:0-10262 GCA_032191745.1 Picea mariana
GAGATTAAGAGAGGTATACTACCTTGCATGGAGGAGATACACTTAGGGGAGTATGCAGATGTCACTCCTTTACAACAACCCATAGTTGTGAGAGATCACCTTCATCATTTCAGCAATTGCATGGGAGATGAGAAATGGAGGTTGGTTGAGCAACACTTAGAGGAGTTACTTCTGGTTGTACCTAATGATTGGGATTTAGTGATGGCTACAGGCGAGCAGTTATCAGAGGTACAAGTAGATGTGCTTTTGGTCGAATCCTTGGTATTGACCAAGGCCGGTGGTATTTTTCAGTCCTACGGTCAGCTACAAATGTCTTTGTTACCCTTTCCTGACACTTTTATCATGGACAACAACATGAGGAGAGATATACAGTGGAAGAGGGCATGGAGAGTGCGTAGGCCGAGACCACCTAACATGAGTACTTTTACGGCATCCAACAGGATAGAGGTGGATCTTCATAGGAAACCAGATGAGACTTGGTGTGTGATGGTGAGAACCATAGGCCAGATGATACGAGATGAGCACAGAGGGCTTCAGAGAGTGATCGGTCTGACACAAGAGCAGCCAGCAGAGATTGGAAGTAATAAACTTCCAATTTTTCCATGGGATCTGGGAGTTCATTTTGTTAGCAGGATGTTTTACGTCATGATGACCCAAGTTACACTAGAGAGACACTTACTCCACCTTGGGTTGGTTTGGAGTGGGCCTACAGATATTTGTCCGATAGAGCGAGGCAAATTTACACTCTTTATCATCATGATTGGACATGGAGATGGGTGGACATGTACTTCTTCTACAGAGGTGTCTTTACAGATACGGTTTCTGGACAACAGGTCAAAAGGTCGCAGGTATTTCAGCTTGAGGACCTAGGAGAGGAGGATTCAATATGTATGCAAGGGGCAGGCGATCATGGTGAGAGTAGTGCAGGGCCAACATGGTGATCTTCGACAGAGGTTGGCATTGGACCTAGGGATTGCAGGATTGAGCATCTCACTGACTGACAGAGGCGAGAGAACCTTTGCAGGGGAAAGTCGTTCTAACTTTCCATTGAGTTTCAGTGTTGAGGGGAGCACATCGCTTGAGGGTGTCTCACAAAGGTCTTGTAGTACCTCATTCTTGCATCAACAGGTGCATTTGATGGAGGTCCTGTTGATGTTGGTAGTAGCTACGAGTATGGACTCATTCCAAGATGAGACCATGTGTCATGTCCAGGAGACTCACGGATTTAGTATTTTTCAGAATTATGCTTCCCAGGGGCTAGCAGTTCATGACTTGATATGGGACCCAGGGGGCAGAGTGTATGATTGTTCATCTTTGGATGGGTTCTACTATGTATCCCATAGGTGGACATGGGATCCTGGTATTATAATTGAGGGGATTTGGTTATTTCTTGAGGACAAGCAATTTTCTAGCAGGGAGGATTGTAATGTCCCCACTTTGGGACATCATCACATTGCAGAGGTTTATGATGACCAGAGTAGCCAGATGGATGTTATAGCGAGTACATGGATTATTGAGAGGTATTTTGGGGTCTGGCTTGCATCACTCATCCCATTCCATCATTATGATCCATTCCACACAGTTTGGCTTTGGTTTTGTTGCATTCTGACGATTTCCATGATTTTGAGTATTTTGAGCTATAAGTTAATTAAAATCACTGAAGAGGTCATTTTGGGAACATTACTTGGAGGAACCTCTCAGTGTAATAACTCACTGGAATCGAGAGGAGAAACACTACAGGATGGGATGGTTAGAAGTGACTTCTAGTGGCCAAGGAAGCCACAAGGAGAGATAAGGCATTTTTCAGAGGTAAAAAGGTTAATTAATTAATTAAATATTAATAAAATGAAATTCACTTTGGAGGGAGAAGGTGAGAAGGAAGTATAAGGGAAAGGCAAGGGCATCTATTCATTCATTCATGTATGTCTATCATTTTGATATCTGGCTTCTAGCTAGAGGGCCCATCTCTTGGGGGTTTTGAGGGTTTTGACTTAACAAACCCTAGAGGACGATTCAGTGGTGAAAGATTCCACCTAGCTTGTCCCAAGCTTGGTCTCGGGGATGCAATACTCCCCCACACCTTTCTATTCCAGATATACTCAGTTGCAGGAGGATTCTACATCAGTTACAGGTGCAGAGAGAGAGAGGGTGCACCAGTTGTGGGTTTCCAGCAAGAGGGGTGCACCATCCATTGAGGGAGGATTTGATCTAGCTGAGGAGAAGATATTTTGGGAATTCCGGGTAGTGGGTTCCCTTTGCAGGTGTCATAGCATTATTCTTGGTGGATTCCGGAGGTATTTTGGTGGAGGATTTATTTGTATTGAGAGTGGGACAAATTCGCAAGAGGAGGGTGCACCATTCTTTCGAGGGTGGCTAGATCTAAGGGTCTAGTAGGTATTTGCTTAGTTGAGCACTTGGGTTTTCATTGTCGTGCCCCGATCTATCATTCTAGTGGATTGGTGGAGTTGTTGGAGGTCTCTAGGAGGGAGTCCGAATTATCTAGGATTTTAGGCATCTAGGGGGGTGCACCATTCCTTGGAGGAGATTCAGATCCATAGGGTTTGAGAGGGATCTTCGAGATTTGGTCACCTGGGTTTTTCTTGCAGTAACCCAATCTATTATTCCACTCATTTTGAACTCATTTAGAGGCTTCCTTCAGTTGGGATGAATTATTGAGGAGCTTCAGCATTCCAGCAGGGAGTGGCATCTTCCAACTTGGGGGTTTAGCATTTATTACTGCCCAGTTCTACTCTTGCATTGGTCTTCAATGGGTATTCAGCCTTTGGAGGCTTGTGGCATCTTCTAGTGGAGCATTTTGTAGCAGCTTCTATCTTATTTATCGAAGCCATCTGTTGAGCATTCCAGATCGACCTTCTCATTGTAGCAGGTTCTTCTATTTATGAATAAAAGTAGATTTGAGATGTTTTGGCTTGTATATTGATCTTGCATATGGTTGAGGTATGTTCCATGATTGTATCTACTTGTTTAACTACAAACACACATATAAACCATCATTATAACCCTAAGCGTAACCTAAAGGATCACTGTAAGCAAAGTGTTTGACGAAATACCACAACCAATAGAAGTTTTAAAAGACACCCAAAACCGTGATGTTCCTTGCATCTTGGCTTGGGAACATTACAAAGGTCTCTCGAGACCTTTCGTCATCTGTCAATGACCTATGAAATCATTCCATGTGTCAAATGTCAAATCAAGTGGGAGATATTTGGGAGTTGTTGTTTTCTACTTATTCACCAACCAACCACCTGTCCCTGTGCACAAATACTTCTTCACCACCTTACTGCACTGCCCTTATCCTTTCCAGTTTCACTGGCTTTATCCTTCCCTTTTCACTGGCTTTGAGTGCTTTGATTAATATTTGATTCTTCGGTCATTTGAACACGATAAAATTGGTGATTCTGATGCTAAAAAATGAAACGACCGACATAGTAGAAGAGGAGGATTCACCAGTGTCGAGGAAGGAATTAGATGTGGTAGTGGCCGACAAAGCTTTATACTAAACAGATCTACTCCTCTCTGTGCTAGATTTATCCCTTTGTACATATTGATGGTGTTGTTTCTTTTGTTTAGTTCTAGACTTTGGGTTCTGGAACCAGATCTACTCCTCTCTGTGCTAGATTTAGCCCTTTGTACATACTGATGGTTTTGTTGTTTTTGTTTAGTTCTGGACTTTCGGTTCTGGAGCCAATAGAAGATATTGGCCTTCTCAACCTGACTGAATTCTTGTAGTTGAGTGGTGATTTTTTCAATTTCACCTCATGGAAGGTTCACCATACCAGAATTGAATATTTCTTGCAAAATCAAATGGTCCGATCTATTAGAAGACCATCGGGATTGTCTTGGCTATCATTTATATTGACAGGACGACTCAAGGATGATGAAATCACTAGCTTTTTTATTGGTCGTGCTCCTCTGAGGTCGATCGTCTAAAGCTCTTCGACAAGCAAGGACTCATTGTAATCTTATCTTCGACAAGCAAGCATGATCTGAGCCTGAATGCACACTTTCCACTACAATCGGTATCCCGTGTTGGGGGATGAGAGTGAGGAATGCCACCTGGGCATCCCTGTATGATGGACTAAATGTGAATTTGAAGTGTTTGAGGATGGACATCGCTACCTTGGCCTCCAAAACTGCAAAATTTTGGCCAATACACACTTGCGGTCCACTGGCCAAGGGAATGAAGGAAAACAAATGATTTCCCGTGGCCGCTGCTACTCCATCTATGAAATACTCAGTCTTGAACTGATTTGCATCACCACCCCTATACTTTGGATTTCTGTGGATTGATAATATGTCTGCTATCACACTCACACCATTGGGAATCACCATTTCTTCTCTCAATTTCAAGTCCTTAAATGTTTGTCTTATGACGTTTGCAACTAGGGGATATAATCTCAACGTCTCGTTCAACACCATTCCAACCTGCATAGAAGGCCCAAACTTGTTAGTTAAGAACCAAAAATTACAACTGTAATTGCATTGTAAGTTGTGAGGTGATCCATCAACTCTTCTCATCTGTATGTTTGTGTAGGGCATATTAAATATTAGTTACACAACTTGAAGTGTATATCTCGAGGTTATGCACACTGGAGTTGCCCATCTTCAAGTTGGGCTACCTAGAATGGATACTAAAACATGTCCATCTTCATCTTCAAGGATTCATTTCGAAGGAATCGAACAATTTTAGATTCAACAACATGGAAATTCTATCTCTAGGCTGCACAACCTAGAATTACGGAATGGATATTAAAACAGATCCATGTACATTGATTCAATTTGAAGAAGAAGTGCCCATTTACAAGTTGCACAATTAAGTTTAAATAGATATGTACTTTTATTTAGATGGGTTTGTGTTTATATATGGAGTATTTATATAATTGAAACAATTTTAAGGAATATTTTTAGTGTGAAAGAGGTATTGTAAAATATTATTAGTGATTTTTTTTTTCATTAAAAATGAGAAGCAACTAATAGAAATAATGTTATACTTACTATTTTCAACTTCCCCAATGATTCCAGGGTAAGAATATATCGATTTTGATCAATGGATATAACTTCCTCACGAGCTTTATCTTGCCAGTCAAGGTGGAGAGCCAATAGGAGTATTGCCCATGATAGCAAAACACTTGTAGTCTCCCTTCCTGCGAAGAAAAAGGTTTTTCACTCGTACAATAGCATCGTACAAAGCATTCAATATGTTCACCAACCATCTATTGTGGAGGTAAGATCATAAATTCATCACTACAAAGATTTTATTCCATTTATTGTGCAAACAACCTTTTGAAAAGGCCACGGGATATTAGAGTTAGGATCATATTTAATCGGCAAACAATATCTATCATCATTGGTAAAACAACATTTATAATAGTTAAATGCATTTGGAAACATGAACTAAAATTAACAAGGCTAGCAAATTTATAACCTGTGAGTTGTCTAAACAAGTACATAATGCAACAAACATAATATTTATTATCAAATTATCTATTGTTAGCCTGTCCATTTAATTTGGAATGATAGTTTGAGTCTATATCATTGTTAATAGGAATTCCATTTGAGAATTAAGAGGAACAATAGTATGAGGAAGGGAAAACAATTCCATTTGGAAACTAGGAGGAATGATACATCACTAGAATGTTTGAACATGGATTTTATATACCTTGAAATCTTGTAGTGGAGTACGTAAAAATTGTTGAGTAATAGCGGTGAATAAATGAAGATCACAAATAGGCAATAAATGTTAAGTTGTAGTAATTGGCCAATTACTTGCTAGTTGTTTCCACCATGTAAACTTGGAAAACCATAAAAGCTTTATGGTTTTGTTATGCCTATTTATTCAATGTTAGAGTCCGAAGAAAACATAGTGTAAATTTTAGCTCCCTATAAAGTTGTTGAAATTTCTCCAAAATCCTTACACTGTTGTTGAACACTCTTGTCGAGAACACACATACTCTATAATGTATTTTAACAATTTAATTATTTAATAATACCCTACCCATGTTTTAGAGTGTGGGGTTTTTCTCCCATAAGGGTTTTCCCCTTGAAATCATTGTTTAATGGTTCTATATTTCGATGTTGTTTATTACTACAATTGTGTCAATTTAATTTCTTCATATTCTTCTCTTATTGATTAGTATAGGAAGTGCATCTCCTCTTCTTTTGTGCATCTCCACTTCTTTTGATTTGGTGTTAGAGCTTGATCACCTTGTATCCAAGGTGTTAGGGACAATGTTTTTTGATCTAATCTTGGTTTGAGTGGGAGATTGTGCAAAATAAAATCTTGTTGTAGGGAAATGGAAAAGACATCTAGATTATGAATGGAGAAGTTTAATGGCACTAACTTTGATCTATGGAAACTCAAGATGGAGGATCTTCTCATAGATTAATATCTATGGAAAGTAGTATATGGAACCAAACCCAAAATGAAGAGTGGATGGTGTTGGAGAGAAAAACAAGAAACCTTATAAAGCTTTGTTTGAGAAATTCAGTATTATTGAACATTTTTGAAAAAAAAATAACAACTTTTTGGAAGAAGTTGAGGGATTTGTATAAAACTATACTAGTCCTTGAGCTTTACATGCTCATTCTCTACCCCTTTCTCATTAAAAAACACACACAAAAACTAAAAAGAAAAAGAAAATCCTTTCTGCGGATCAATCACCTATGTAACTCATTCCCTTTATTGTATTCTTGCCACTGAATCTATGCCCCCTCTCTTGTTTTAACGCTTACAATTACAAACACTGCCAGACCTGTGACTTTACAACATTCATCTTGTTAAAAATATAAACAACCAAAAGAACAAACAGCTACAATTTCCTGACTCGACCTTCTTGTCAGTTAGTTTTCTTTCGGCTTTCCCTTTCCCCAGTTTTGGGGGTATGCAGTTTTTTTAAGCTTTCCCTTTCCATTTCCCCCGTTTTGGGGTATGCTAGTTATTTTAACCCGCTAAATACTCCTTTTCCCTAGGTTTTTCTTAAGCCCTTTTCAACAAATTCTATCAAATCTTCATCTGCCCATAAAAAACGCTTTGGCCTCATAACCAAAAACGCTTTGCCCACATAACCATTCTTAAGCCCTTTTCAACAAATTCTATCAAATCTTCATCTGCCCATAAAAAAACGCTTTGGCCACATAACCAAAAACGCTTTGCCCACATAACCATTCTTAAGCCCTTTTCAACAAATTCTATCAAATCTTCATCTGCCCATAAAAAAACGCTTTGCCCACATAACCATCTGAAATCACTTCAACATTACACCAGGCATCGCTTCAGCGTTGAATTTCTGTAACAGTATGGTCATATGACCGAGGAGTTCTGAGTCCTTTCGCACTCTCATTAAATACAGAGGCACATATTCATCATATTTTTCTGTAAAGCGAAAATATATTGTATTCATCAGACGATAATCTTCTTTTATACATAGTTTACACGATTTCGATTGAAAAATAGTGCCTTCCACAGAGAGAGGAGGCCTTGGCCTGTCATACAACTTAAAATAAAACCCTCTAAAGTAGTGCTTTCTACAGAGGCAAGGCCTCGGCCTCTCATACAACTTAAAAGAAAGCCTGTCGTTTGACTTTAAAAAGCAATGTAGTATGAATAATCGCGATGATGATATATACACAATGAATATCTACTTTTCGTTCTACTGAGTGACAGTTATCCCTCGCCCTGATTGTCACCGTCCCATGCACACACGATGTCCTTGAGACCTGGCCTGAGGACCTGGGTGCAGAACTTACTGTACTCGGGTGTATCACCCCCGGTCTTGCCAAGCTCCACAACGAAGAACGAGGGCGCCACTTCAAAAATCTCGGCATCAATACACAAATGGCCCTTGCGCCCCTTCTTGGAGTTCTGCAACTTCAGCTTGCAGTCCTTAGACTTCGTAACACTGAATCTCAGCACTTTCGCAATCTCCTCCAGCTTCGACATTATTCTCGACACCGGCTGAGTCGACGTGAACCTCGACGACTCCTGCTTTGCGACCTTGTCCTTGAACAGCCCGGAGAGATTGAACCCCGGAGAGAGGGAAATGATGTCGAAGGCGTTTAGACAGACCGGTTTGGCGGTGAAGAACGCCGACTCGACATCGTCGAGAACGCTGACATCTACATCGTTCATGGCTTGCGGGCGCTTGAAGCCCCGGCGGAACCAGGGGACCTCCATCAACTGCGGGACGGTGATCCTCATCCGGGGATTCGGGTCCATCAACAGAAGGACGAGTCGCCGGGCATCGGAGGAAATCCAGGGCGGACACTTGAAATCCCCCTTGTAGATCTTCTTATACATGACCATCAAATTCGCGTCTTGGAACGGCAGGTAGCCCGCCATGAGCACGAACAGTACGACGCCGCATGACCAGATGTCAGCCTTGTCACCAGCGTAGCCCTTCTTGTTCAGGACCTCCGGTGCGATGTAGGCCGGCGTGCCGCACGCCGTGTGGAGAAGGCCGTCCTGCCTGAACTGCGCCGGCAGCGCGCTGAGGCCGAAGTCCGTGACCTTCAAGTCCCTGTTTTCGTCTAATAATAAGTTCTCCGGCTTCAGGTCCCGGTGGTACACGCCTCGGCTGTGGCAGAAGTCCACCGCGCTTATCAGTTGTTGAAAATACTTCCTCGCCTCCTCTTCCTTCAGTCTTCCCTTTTGGAGAACCCGATTGAAGAGCTCGCCGCCCTTAACATACTCCATGACGAAGTAAATCTTCTTCTTGCTCGCCATGACTTCGTAGAGCCGAACGATGTTGGGATGCTGTACCAGTCTCATAATCGAGATTTCTCGTTTAATGTGCTCGATCATGCCGCCCTTTAGAACTTTTTCTCTGTCCATGGCTTTGATGGCGACGCTCTGGCCAGTTTCGAGGTTTCTCGCGACGTAGACCTTGGCGAACGCCCCTTGCCCCAGTAGGCGTCCTAATTCGAACCTCCCCATCAAAACATTGGGAGCGCTCTTCATCTCTGCCTAGAAGCACAAATTGGCTTTCTCAACCGTGTTCCGCTTATTATAAACAAGCACAGTTAAGTTCGAGGGAAAGCACTAGACCATTTCCAGAGATTTATGCGGCCCTGTGATGCCACCTGCATTCCAGTACGTTGGCGTGTCTATTCTTCTGCGACTTTGCCGACAACAAATCCCTTAGTGTTATTCTATGACCGACTAGCGTGGGAAGGGTAGTAAGGCCATGGTCAACTTGATGGAAACATATACTTACCTCTACCAGATGGTCAACTGTTGTACCCCATAGAAGGAAGGGTAGCACTTGCTTACACAGGAATTGCAATTTATCCCACGCTCAATTGGATCTTCTAGAGACCATTTTAACAAGATTCTACAGATATCTTTATCTTTATTAATTTCCATAAATATTGTGGTTTAATTTTTTAATAAAAATTTAGTTGAAATCATGCTTTTTAATTTTTATTATATTTTCAAATATATAAATTTTTATAAAAATTTAGTGATATAAATTTAAGTCAAATCATACTTTTTAATTTTAATTTTCTATAATATTTTCAAATATATAGACCAATTCAACGTCTAAAAAACCTAAACATAAAGTTAATTATTCAAATTCCAACAATCTCCCACTGAATTTAAGCAAAATTTATCTAAATATATACCCTAAACCCAAAAGAAACGCCAACTAATTTTTTTTTATTGTTACTGCGCCAAGTGGTGCCCTCACGTAAATTGATGTTTTTGTGCACCCCAACATAAAAAGCTTCCGCAGAATAAAATGCTTCATTTGGTGTAATTCAATTTTTTTAATAACAATACCGCAAAATTCATTTAATAATGGGAGCATATGTGGAATCTAATACTAAAATATTTGGATCAAAGCAATAAGTTCTTAATTTAGTTAATTCTCATAATAGTTTTATCAAATGATTTAATAATGAGTTAATAAGGTTGAAAGACATACATTATTGGAAATGGGCACATTTAATGATCTTTTAATCAAGAAATTTCTAAAAAAATGTATCAAAGAGAAAAAACATTAATCCAAAAATATTTGATAAATTTTAATAGTATGATTAGTAATTAAAGACACTGGTATATTTTTAGTTGTCATTTCAAATCAATGAACAAAACGCTGGTATATTCTTAGTTGTTATTCTAAATCAATGAATGAAATCTCATGTTAAATGAATGAGATCTCATGTTAACCTGTTTACTTTTTCACATTTACTTGATTAAAAAATTATTGTGTGGTCTTCTGATTACAAAGATTAAATGATTA
>JASDQU010418331.1:0-10181 GCA_032191745.1 Picea mariana
AAGGGTTTTTCATACAATTTGGCCAATGCATCCATCAAACCCTTCGTTGTCTTTTCTTTGGAAATATTGAAATCCACCGACGCTGCCAAGCTTAGCCGTATCGTTCCTAGAGCCTTTTTGTCAAGAATATCCCATTCTTCGTCCTTCATGGCCGTCGACTTATTTTATACTCCACCCAATGGTAGGAATAGATCGTTCTGACATAAATAATCTTCCATCTGCATCTTCCATAACTGGTAGTTTTGGCCATTAAATTTCTCTACCCTAAACTTTCCATCTTCCGACATTGCTCCCACTCAAACCAGGAACCATCTTTTCCTGCGAGTTACCTTTCGCTCTGATACCAGTTGATAGAAAAATAGGACCGTGGAGCAATAAAATAAAAAAAATGCGGAAACAAAACATAGAAGATACACAATACAAGAGAGACACAGATTTACGTGGTTCACCTAGTGTGGGCTACGTCCACCAGAGAAATTTCCAGGTCCTTCCTTTATTATTATCCAACAAATGAAGGGATACAACCTACAACAAAACCTGTTGTAACTTCCTCTTCTTTCTCTCATAGTCTCCTCCTCAGAATACAATATTTTCCATCAACCATAGCCACAATACATTTCCATCATAAAAGAGGGTTTCCTTCTAGGGCAAAAAACCCTAACATAATCTCTACCGTTAGATCTGCGACCTTATAATGAACGGTCCAGATTTATAATAAAATTACAATATACATTTACAAGGCAATTTTTCCTTTGGGGGCTTCGCCTCCGAACCCCCGCTGGGGGCCCGCTTGCCCACAGACCCCCCAGCTAGGGGGATAGCCCCCCCGGACCCCGCAGAGGGGGTACCCCCCTCTGCACTCCCCCGCGTGGAAGAGTGTACATACTTCTGGGGTGTAAATACTTCATGGGGTATAAACATGGCTGAAAGTAAAAGACCTTTGAATCAAGAAGATAATCAGGCTCCACAACCAACAAATTTTTCCACTAACTGATGAAAATCATCTAGGAACCTTGCTTCTTCAAGTTCCTATAGGTCTGCAATCCTTTGCACAATTGATGCATCAAACGTCATGTGTGTAGCCTGAGAAATATAGAGGCTAGGGGTAGTAAAATATATATAGGTACCATAGCTTCCTTCCCGTAGAACAACTAAAACATGGTGTACTTGTGCATCTTCTATGTGGTAGTCCTATAAGCCCATAGGATTGTTGGAACTCTATCATTACAATCTTGCTTGTTTGCACAACATACCTTTGTAAGTCC
Organism: Picea mariana; assembly: GCA_032191745.1. Lineage (NCBI taxonomy): Eukaryota > Viridiplantae > Streptophyta > Pinopsida > Pinales > Pinaceae > Picea > Picea mariana. Next base: position 1,266 of record JASDQU010418331.1, read on the forward strand.
TCTTTCCAGCATCGTGTTGAATGCCTCCACTGTGCCATTATCTTGTGGATGATAAGGACTACTCTTATGGTGTTGGATAATAAATTGTGTCGTCAATGTTGCAATTGTGTTGCTAATGAAGTGGCTCCCTTGATCACTAGTCAGGCTCCTAGGACATCCAAACCAGGCAATAATGTTCTCAAATATAAATATAGCAGTTGTATATGTTGAACAATCCTGGAATGCTTCTGCTTCAACCCACCGTGTAGATAGTATGTTTTGGTAATGATATATCTATCCTTTGAATGCCTTTCGGGTGGGTTAATAGGTCTAATAAAGTAAACATCCCGCTTCTCAAATGCTTTCAGTTATCTAATCGGATGAAGAGGTAATTCATCTCTGTGTGATGGTTTCCCTACTCATTGAAAAATGTTGAAAGGCCTAGCATAAACCTTAGCATATTTGAATAACATCGGCCACCATAATTCAACTTGGAGAACCTTTTGTGACGTAGCTTTCCCTCCAACGTTCCCTCCCACAACTCCATTGTGGCATTCCCATAGGATATCTTTCCTTTCATGGTTTAGGACACACCTTATGAGGATGTTATTGAGTCCCATATTATAGATTTGGCCTGCAATCAATTGGTAATCTATTATGAAAACCACCAAGTGCCTCTTATGGGTTGTGGAATAATTCTCTGGGAAGGTCCCCATACTGAGGAAAGCAACAATCTCTTTGAGATATTCCAGGATGGATCCAATCCAGAATAGGTCTACATCGGGGAGTTGGTCGTCCATTGCTCTTCCACTTTCCCCTGATTCCAATCTTGATACGTGATCCGGTCCTACATTTCATCTTCCAGGTTTGGTAATTACCTCGAAGGAAAACTCCTGAAAGAGTAAGAGCCATCTGCAAATCCTTCCTTCAAGGACAAGCTTATTTACAATGTATTTCAACATAGAATGGTGATTGAAAAACTTAAAATGAGAACCTAGTAAGTAGTGTCAAAATTTTTGCAAGACATAAATAAGGGCCAAACCTTCCCTTTCGGTTGTTGTGTAGTTTTGTTCAGCTTGAGACTATTTTCTACTGGAAAAGTATATAGGGTGGTCCATATTCCCTTCCCCTGGTTGCACTAAGATAACTCCTAGCGCAATACCCAATGTGTCCATGTGTACATGGAATTCAATTTCCCAGTTAGGGTATATAAGAATTGGTCCAGTACTGAGTTTTTCCTTGAGTACATCAAACTCCTTGTCACACTTAGTCGTCCACCGAAATGCTTCGGACTTCTTCAGTAATTTCTCCAATGGTGTTGTGATATTGGTGTATCTTCTTATGAACCTCCAATATTATCCTCTGTGTCCAAGCATTGAGCACAACTTTTTATCACTTGTGGGTAGAGGCATGTTCAAGATAACCGCAACTTTATCTGGGTCCACCAAGACTCCTTCCTGGCAAACAATGTGAACTAGCAGGTTGTCGTGTGGTATGCAGGAAATACACTTCTTTAGGTTCAAATATATCTATAACTCATGAAATATATTAAACATCATCTACAGTATCCCTATGTGCTCCTTCAAAAAATTGTATACAGTCCATTCATCCATGTAGACTTCTGGGAACTTATGTATGAAGTCATGAAATGTTGCAATATCAATCTTGGAGAAGACCACAGGGGAATTCTTTAGGAAAAAGGACATCACATTGTATGTGAATGACCCCCACTCATTTATAAAAGTGGTCTTCTTCTTTTCATCCTATGAAATTCTGACCCAGTGATACCCCAAGAATCCATCTGTAAATGAATATGCTTCTTTCCCCGCAACCTGATCTAACACCTCATATCTGAAGGGTGTTAGAAATGGATCATGTACACATGCAATATTCATACTCCTATAGTAAAAATAGACTTGAATATCCTCGATATCCATTTTTCTTTGTATTACTATGGGACTAACTCATTCATCTTCTTCAATCGGAAAGATTAGGCCTACTACAAGCATTTTGTCTATTTCTCTTTTGACCTTTTCTTTTACCATGGGATTGAGACGATATGGTATGTGCTTCATGGGTTTTGAGTCAGTTTTTATCTTGATCTTCATCTCCCCCATGGTTGCTTTTATGCCTTTCAATTCTGAGAAGGTTTTTGGGAACAAGTCCTCATATTCTCGCAATAGACTTTGTATTTCATTCACGGCTTGCTCATTCTAGTAATCCCCTATAGAAGCTATCTTAGGATGCTCTTTGCTCCCTATATTTACTTTCAGCAACTTCAGAGGATGAGTATAGGTTCTATTGATATGATTGGGTGTAGTATCCTGTATTTAACTCATGCTTACAGTTTCTTTGATATTGAGGTTTCTAAGTTCTTCTACTTCGTTGGATTCTTCCAAGCCTTTATCAATTTTACAACAAGCTAACGGTATTTTGACAGTTTGTGGTATCGATTGGACTGAAGAAAATGGGCATGATCAGAACATACTATTGGTTTTGATCTGGACTTACAAAAATTAGTAAATAGTATCTCTCGAATTCTTTGAAGGACTAAGTGAAGCTTAGGAGACTTACCAGTGAAGGAGAAATCCCTGCAAAATTTGTCTTTTAAGGTTTGCCAACAACTCATTTGTCTTTTAATCTCTTCATGAATGTACTAGGTTTGTGGAATCACACATAATGAGTGGAAAAATAAGTGAACCCATAGCTGAGAGGGTACTTGCACAACCTTCCATTGCTTGATGCAATTCTCAACATGCATTATGGGGTCAGACTACCCATCGAATAGTCGTGCACCATGAAAATCCACATTTTTCTCTACCATCACCTAATTTCTTCTGAGAAATATGTATCGAATATCTCTCTTTGCTTCCCCCCAATCCAGGAAGGGAAGCTCTATGAGTGGCCCAACACCTGGCTAGGGTATCCTTCAAAGTTATATCCAGAACCAAGATCCTTTTCTCTAGCGCAATTTTTCTATCCATATCAGTGAGAAATTTATTCAAATCTAAAGTACCATCGTATGTTGGTTGATTCCTCATATTGGTTCCAATCCATCTCATTTCCCTGATAGTTTCATAACGTCCTGAAAATATTTTGCATGAACCCTGCTGCCAACTATCTAAATCTAGCTATGAGTCCTCCTCAGCTAACTGTATATTCCTCCAACTTACAGATCCATCTACAGTGGGGTTGATGTAATATGGCCTCATCCCTGTTTTTATGGTGTATAACTGGTTGAGAAATTCTGATTCCATGTTATTATCCACTGAATCAAAATATCTAGGTCCAATGTATGGGTCTAAGGGTTGGACTACTTTTACTCCATCTTCTTCAAACATCATAGTGTCCCTCTTTAATTCAATTACAGCATAGTTGTTGTAGGCCTGGTCTATCCCTAACAAGGCAGGGTAGGGGTCTTTGTCTCCCATGATTTCAATCACTTCAAAATAGAAGGTTGTTTTAACTCCTACAACATATACTTCTACATCTTCCAACCTTCCCACTGGAAAAATGTAGTATTGATTTTCCATTCTCATTTGTATGGGGGAATAGACTAACTGAGGTTTCCCTAGAGCCTCCTAGGTATTTTTGGGTAAGATATTGACATCTCATCCTAAATCTAGCATGACATCTTTAATTTTGAAGTCACCTAACTAGAATTCCAATATAAATTATTTCCTTGTTCGCACCTTCCTTATTTGTATCCTCTTGGTATTCTTCTCAGGAAGGTTGGTGGTTACAATGGTTTTTGGGGTTCCCTCAACCTCCAAGATTAGGTAAAAGGTATTATGCAACTTCTTAGAGAGTTTTTCATCTCCTATGATCTCAGAGAATAATTGAAACCTAATTATATCTTGAGACTGCTCACGGGGTCTTCTCGAGTTTACAAGATTTATGGGTGCAGGAGGTGAGGCAGGAGATTGAGTGGTATTAGGTTGAAGGGTGAATTTAGGAGGCTTTTCCCTTATTTCTGGAGCATATTCACCTCTAAATATTTCTACTGCATCTTTGAAAAATATTTTTTGTTTCAAAGGATCATACCTGTCATCCTTGGGGGTTTCTTTCTGAATCTTGGCCTAATTGTCTGCATTTGCCCCAAGTTTTTCTCCTCCATGAGTGATGATGTCAAATTTGGGTATCCTCCCTTCGGCTTGTCTCTTGGGCTCTGAGCCTAAGAAGTTAGTTAATTTTTGTGGATATCGATCCCCACTTTGCGATTAGATTTGGGCACTCTTCAGTTGTGTGGGCATTAGTTCTGAAGTGTGAACACCATGGTCATATTGGATGAGGACAATATTTATCCATATGTCCTTGTTCGTCAAAATTGTAACATCGACATGGTCCTCTTCCTCCGGTCCTCCCTCCTATAAATCCACCTACATCGCCACTTCTCTAGCCTCTTCCTGACCCTTGGGGTGTTTTGTTTATCCTGAATACAGTCTGGTCCAATCTGTTGGCAAATTCATCTAGTGCCCAAAATTGGTTTGTAGCATGTGTCGTGGACCCACAAAACTCACAATGTATTGTATTGGGCACAGGTGGGTACTTATGTAGGATGGGTTAGTGTCTTGGTGCATTCCCCTAAGTCCGACATATTTCACAATATTCGGCTATCTGAGTGGGTTGGGCACTTGGGAAATCATATTATTGAGCCGGTGCATGAAATTGCGGATTTGTCGATACTTGCACAAATCCTCTCGTTCGTCCTGTATGTGGGTGGCCCATTCCTCTTACCCATAGACACTTATTTGTTATATGCCCCTTTGTGTAGCATCTTGTACACTAAACTTTAGGTCACGCTGGCCTGAGTAGAGTTAATTCCTGGAGGTTCGACATGTTTGAATATACCATAGGTCTAGTTATCCTCGAGCTCCCTAGGTACCCCACCATGGCTTCAATCTTCATTGATTGTTCCAAATACTCTATCAATGTGGTGATTCTCTATTACGTCCAGGGGATTTGTTTCAAGGGTAGAAACCCTTGGAGTTATCATTCCCTTTGATGGTCTTCATGAATTGGGTGTGCCAATATCCCAATAGCATCCTTAAACTTCTAAATATATTCCCATGCAGACTCCCCCTCTCTTTGTTGAATCTCGTGCAACTCAGAGAGAGCTTGTTGTTCTGATTGAGGTAACTTCAATTCGACAATGAATTTTTGGCACACCTGGTTAAGGGTAAAGGCCCGCCCTTGCACCTTAGGCTCAATATCCTTCATGTACCATTTGAGGGCACGACCCCTCAAGGTAGTTTGAAATTCCACTAACTTGTTCTCATCTAGGTTCCCATTGGACCTCCAGATGGCCTCGAATAGAAACCGATGTTTTTCTACATCCTTGTATTAGGGAAACCTTCTCTACTTCGTGATCGACTCCTCCTAAGACTATGGACAAATATTCTTTTTCTTTCAAAAGATTCAGACATCCTTCATCCTCTCTTGCTTCTAATCCTTCTTCATCTCGTCCACTCTCCGAGGGAATTCTTTTTTTCTTCGCTTCTCTTTCCTACAATATTAGAATGGCCAGTCTTTCTTGTATTTGCAACTTCTCCAAGTATTTTGACTTTATTTCATCTGTTCCTCCTCGTCTGATTTCTTTCTACAACACTTTGGACTGTTTTTCTTCTCTCTTTACCTTTCCCCACCACTATTTCTCAACTATGGCAACTCTCCTCAGGGAACTCTCACTTATTGCGATTTTATCTTCCCCCATCTATCAAAGAACCATTTCCCTTTATTATTTCATGAACCTGCCCCAAGATCGCCCCACCCTAAGAGCATGGGTTTATGCTACCATCTCACATGAGGGAACAACTAACATCCTCTCTTCCACAAAAAATACCTTGATCCAGAGGGGAATCTCCATCAACAATTTTCCTTGTGCCCCATTCTTGAATATTTCTTGGAATCTTGAAAAATATTCATTGTCCTCCGCTACAAACTCGGTGATATATCCTTCCAGGGATGTGGCAACCCAGAAATCCACCACTCAAGTAATCTGGTGTTCCAATCAGTGAAGCTCTGCTAGCCTCTTTTTATCCCAAGAACCGATTTCTTTGACCCATTCTTTGAACTCTATTGCTTCTTGTAGCTGATCTACCCACTGGAACAATTTTTCCTATAATTCTACCGAGAATATCTCATACCATTCACTTGATATTTCCAAGTAGAAGACAGAATCCTTGGCAGCATCCCAATTCATATTTCGTAACTCCTCCTCCTTTAGTATTAACCCATCACACTTATGTTCCCACCACTTTCAAACGTCATACTTGTGGATCCATGAAACAATTTTCCTTACAGGTTCCCTTGTACAACCAGGGTCCCATCAAAGGAACCATTTTTTTGGCGCAAAGTTGTCATACCAGGGTCCTCTTCAGGTTACCAACAAGAGGGTACCGATGTAGTCTAGTGCACTAGAATTTTCATCTTTCTGAAAGGAAAGAAGTCTCACCTAAATCCAACCAAGACAAAATAACTTAGAGAAGGGTAAGAAGAATGTTATATAGATCTATAACACATCTAGATTGTTACCATTCTTAAGCAAGGTAGATTATTTTGTTTAGATCCTTTAACAAATCATACACCGATACAAGAGAAAAGAGTTGTATAGAACATCAAGAATGGATAAAGAAGTGTAATGTAGAACATACAACAACATAATAACATTTTGAAGATACAAGAAGTAATATAAACCAATAGCCTTAAAAATTTGATCTTCGTTATCTTTCTATTATATCATAAGTCTTGATCAACATGCATTCACAGCTTTACATTATTTATCTACCATACTCATTATATAAGTGATCAGTAGGAACATATCAATACAATACTAAAGTTTATCGTAATCAGTCTAGTCCCTTTCCATTACTAATTTCATTCCATCTATGGAGTACAGATCTAGTTCTTGCCTCTCATTCCTCTCTCATCTTTCCTTCACACACCCACCCATATTACAATACAATTGTTTCCTTTTCCTCCTTGAGAACCCGTAGGCCCTCTTCTCTTCTTGATTATGTTCCAACTATATTGTCCTAAAACTGATTATGCGTTGGCCTCAGATTCCAACATCTTTCTGTTGTGTGATTCCTTTCTCAACCCTATTTTCCTTCACTTGATTGGTTGTCCAACTCCTTTTTAACTTGTGAAACTTCTCTTATCAAAACGAAAGTACCAACAGATCAAATAGATCAAAGTATATTACAGGGTACATAAGATCATGGATGACATTGTAAAGATACAGTTGGCTACTCTTTGTATGGTCAACACAACCTTGATATGGTGGGAGAGTAAGACACAAGTTTATCTTGCTCAACAGGATAAAGTAATTTCTTCTTGGGATGAATTTACTGTTGCAATAAGAAAACATTTTTATCCATTGACTTATATGCAAAATGAAATAATATAATGGCAACATCTAAGGTAAGAAAATGGAAAAAAAATTCAAGTATATACACAACAATTTAAGAAGAAATCATTATCCATAGGAATTATGTTATATACTCAAGAAACTCTTATGAAGTATATTGGTGGTATGCATTCATATCTCTGACACGCTATATTGATGTTTAAGCCTACTGATATTGATGAAGTGTCAGTACAAGCCACACATCTGGAATATAGTAAGGGAAAGCATGTGATTGAGGATAAGAAGCCACAGAAGTTCAAGAAAAAATTGAAAGGAAAATGGAAGAGTAAGAAGTCATCTACAGTTAAGTGATCTGAAGAGAAACCTACATGTTCTGAGTGCAAGAGAAAGGGACATGAGGAAGAACAATGTTGGAAGTTGTATTCAGAGTTAAGACCCCAACAGAATTTGGGATCTGATTCAGGAGATGAAACTAAGATTATGGAAATGTGAAGAAAATTTATATATACTACTAATATTTCAATTCAATCCACTAAGTTGGAAGGTTTTATTGATCGAAAGAAATGAAGTGAATTTTTTTATGTCAGATTTATAGTGAAGCATACAAAGATAGATACTGTGTTTGAAAGTGGATCTGAAGTTAACTTAATATCTGAATCAATTGTTAATAATTTGGGTTTGAAAACAACACCTCATGTTAAACCATATCCATTAGGTTGGGTATGTGACGATGCTAAGTTGCAAGTGACAAATCAGTGTAACATCATATTTGAAATTATAGCTAAGTTATATGATGAGGTTGTGTTAGATGTCATGCTACTTGAAATTTGTAGAATTGTCTTGAGAAGTCCATATTTATTTGACAAGAAAGCTATATTTTATCAAGAAGAGAAAAAATATCATATTTTCAAGAACATGATTGAGTATATTGTCATAGATCATCGTATCAAAACTAATGTTTCTTTAGTGAGAATAGGACAAATTAAGAGACTCGTAAATGCAAGTAAATCCTTTGTTCTCATGGTGGTGAAACAAAAGGAAAATGACATATCAAATTCTTTATCAGGTAGTGATCTAGATCATAAACAGGAATTGGAAAAAATCATTTCTAACTATGATGAGTGTTGGTCACTATAATTGCTTAATTAATTTCAAACAACCAAGTGAAACATAAATTATCAACCCAGGGAAGTCTTTTGTTTCAAAGATAGCCACGCACTGTATATGCTCAATTCCAAAAGCACTTAGTGTTGTAGTAAAGAAATCATTCTATCTATACTTGCTGAAGTGAACTGAAGTTCTGAATTAAATCACAGGAAAGAAATCTCCCTAATTGCAATTCCTTATAGTTAATTGAAGAATCCTGGATTACATTTTAAAGTATCATTGCAATGGGAAAGAACAACTATCTTGTAATTAGAGAAAAGGACCCTTATTCTCAAACAGAAACTCAGTACTAACACTCTTTCATGAAAACAATAATGCAGAAAACAATAAGCTCTATCTAACAGAGAATAAAGAACTTAGTTCCTTTCTGTCTAAGCAGGAGCCTTGGGCCTTACTTCTGT
>JASDQU010418332.1:0-10240 GCA_032191745.1 Picea mariana
TTATTCCTACTAAATTGCCTTCCGATATTCCAAAATTTGATGGTAAACTTGGTGAAGACCCTAATAACCATGTTATGACCTTTAATATATGGTTCTCATCAAATTCACTATTGGATGATTCTATCCAGTTACGTCTTTTCTAGCGTACACTTACGGGTACATCCGCTAAATGATACATTGAGTTGCCACACACAAGTTTTCAAGATTTTAATTCACTTGCCATGGCTTTCCTCATGCACTTCCAATTACCTATATTCTATGAAACTGACACAAAACTCTTGACCTCCCTTCGTCATGCCAAATTCATACATATCTTTAATCATATTCATGAGTGGATATTATGACGATGACTGATCAAAGCAGCCATTCCTAACCAATTGCTCATTGAATGGTTAACCAAATCTCTTTTACCTCTGATTGCTCGTGACGTAGCCATGGGTGGTGTAATTATAGAATATTAATCCATTTCTCATGTCCAATATCTGGACTTGGTTTATTCCCAATCTGGTACTTTGTATGAATTGATTCCAAGTGCTCCCCATCCATCAACTGATCCATCAAAACAATCCTCCACCGCTCACGTGGATGGAGTTATCGGTTTCGTAAAAAATCAGTCCAGTGCATAGTTGATTTGCATGACCAATAGTTCAGTCACTACCCTCGCTACCAAATCAACTTCACTCTCATCAAATTCCCCCCCGCAACTCAAATATCTGAGGTGAATGCAGTTCAATATGCTTCTCCATGACAGTCATAAGGGAAGAAGAAAAATAAGAATAAACCCAAGAAAAGAAATAATCAAACTGAAAATACAAAAACACAAGTGCAACCACTTACTACTAAGAAACAACCACAATTCAAACCAAAATTTCCATGTCTCATTTGTGGTGAATATCACTACACACGAGATTGTCCTCATTGAGACGAAGTTGCCAAACTTTTTAAAGGAAATTCTCAACCCACTTTATTGACACATCCTTTTCCACAACATTAGACATTGGTTTCCCAAGCTCTTGCACCTCAAACAAGAGGTAATCCAAATCATCCTCCTAACGAGGAATCTTCATCGATTGCTCACATTTACATGTTTAATGGGATAGATTTGACCACTTGGACTATGGAATATGACACACCTCTAGGTAAACTTGATAAGGAAAAAGTAACTACTAGTACTACACCAGATCCATCGCCTACTACAATAACTCCTCCATCTGGGCCACTCTAGATTAATAAACCCAATTTTGACTCTATTCTACGCCCTCCCAAGAGCACAATTTGAAAGTCGACCTTTAATTCTAACTTGCATGTTGCTAAAAACTACAACATCGTTGAAGATTTGGTCCAAGAACCTTGTCTATGTCAGCTCTCGAAGTTCTACAACACTGTCCTAGCCAATGAAGGACACTATTGGAAACAATCAAAGCTATAGATCTCGAGTCATCTATCAATATCACGTTTAACCTGGATAATTTTAAATCACGAGTCTCTCACCAACTGGCTTTCCAGATCGATGTCATTGTCCATATTCAATATATTCATAATAGGATATTGGACGAGAGGGCATCAACATGTGTCATGTCTTTGGATTGCTGGAAAAGCCTTAAATCACCCGGTCTTAATCAATATCCCATCATGTTACGAGCATTTGATGGAAGAGATTTCCGACCTCATGGATTATTGCAATCCTTAGCCATTCAATTGGGAGGAAAAATTGTTTCTGTATATGTTGAAGTAGTCGATTCTCCCCTCGATTATAACTTATTGCTAGGGAGAATTTGGTTCTATGCTATGATTGTCGTCGCTTCATCCATTTTTCGATGCATCCAATTCCCTCATCAATGTAAAATTGTGACCATCGATCAATTAGATTACTTTACCCCCGACACTCACACTCAAATGACCAACAACATTCCTTTTATAGGAGACTCACAAATCACTTATGAAAGTGTTGGGGTAGGTCTCTTGAAAGACTCTTCACTCATGGGTACCTTTCCCACACCTCTTCTTCCCACTATGTAACACATTGTAATGGTTAATATGATTTTGGGTATGGTATATCAATCCTTCAAATCATCTGATCCTTGGATTGTGCCTAGTCCTTTAGAATTTGATACACTAGGTGACACCATGCCACTTAGTCTTATGGAGGATGAATACAATGCCATCCAGTCTGCCTCTCATTCATTAGATGACCGACATCTGTTGGATTCTACAACTTATTCGTTACCATCCTGGTTAGATTCCTTATCCTCTACTTTTGATTACATCCTACATATTTTTCCATTAGATGAATCTATTATGGAAATGATTAGTATTAAGGAGGTACCATGGGATGAAAACCACCATCGTTCGTCCTTTCTTCCCAGTTTGGATGACATAGAGAAAGATATTTCATCTATCTTTCCTAGCAATATCATCGACTCCCCCCAATCTCCAATACTCACTCAGGATACCATCTCTGAGGGGAATTTTGGAAACATCTCTTCCACGATTATGGTCGACATATCCATTAAATAAGGTATTATGGAAAACATACAACTAGGTGCAAATTGTTGAGCTGAAGAAGTTAAAACTTATACCGCCTTGTTTAAAGAATTTTGCGACATATTCTCCTGAAATTATGAACAACTTCTAGGGATTGATACATCGATAATTGTGCATGAAATCAAAACTTACTGAGGAGTTAAACCTGTGAGAACAGAAACTTCGCCTAGTCCATCCTAAGAAAACCACGGAAATCAAGGAAGAAGTAGAAAAAATTTTGAAATACGGTTTTATTTATCCTGTCCCTCTGACCGAATGGGTTTCCAACATCGTCCCAGTCGCCAAGAAATAGGGTACCATTCATGTTTGTGTCGATTATCGGGATATTAATAAGGCTTGTCCCAAGGACAATTACCCTACACCCTTTATCGAAAAAATTATCGATAATTGCGTTGGAAGCATCATTTTCTCAATTATGGATGGATTTTCTGGATATAACCAGATCGACATTTTACCGACTAATCAACACAAAACAATATTCATCTACCCTTGGGGGATTTTTTCTTATCGAAAATTATCTTTTGGCCTTGAAAACACTAGAGCCACTTTTCAATGGGCCATGTTGTATGCATTCCACGATATCAAACATATTTTTGAACCTTATTTCGATGACTTACCTGCTCACTCATCTCATCAAGGAGACCACATTGATCATTTCCGAGCCATCTTTCTTCGATGTCGGTTTTAAAACATACGTTTGAACCCCCATAAATGCATCTTCATTGTCGAATCAGGGGGACTCCTCAGATTCGTCGTCTCCAAATATGGGATTAGGGTGGATCCCTTAAAAGTCAAAGCCATTCTAGCTTTACCTCCTCCCAACAACCTCATCCAACTACAAATTTTGCAAGGGAAGGCAAACTTTCTTCACCGCTTCATTTGCAATTATGCCGAAATCACTAAAGGATTCATTCGATTACTGCAGAAAGACATCCCTTTCATCTGGGATGCAAATGCTTAACACTAATTTGATTCTCTTAAGCATGCCTTAACGAACACACCTCTTTTGCATCCACCGAATTATGCGAAAGATTATATCCTTTATTTTCCTGCCTCCACTTCCACTATTTCTATGGTGTTAGTAAAAGAGGATGATGATGACACTGAACATGTGATCTACTATATGAGTAAAATTATATCCATCCCGAACTCTAGTATCCACATGTCAAAAAGTTGGCTTTGGCAGCATTTAATGTTGTCCAGATATTTCTCCATTACATTTTGTTACGCACTACCATGGTCATTTTCGAATCGAGCCCCATGTACCACATCTTGACGTGTCAATTACTTGGGGGAAAATATTCCAAATGGATAATCATTCTCCAAGAATTCAATCTCGAGTTTGCCAAATCAAAATCTAAGAAATTGTTGGTTTTTGTGGAATCAATTTGTGATCTTTCCCATACTGATGAGGATATTGATCCAATGATTCCCTTCCTGATGAATCCTTGCTCCTGATTAGTACGTTCGATCCTTGGTATGGATATATTATTCTCTATCTCCAAACCCAGGGATTTCTCCTAGCATTTCATGTGATGAACGATGTCGCATTAGACACCACTCAAAGCGCTACCTTATCATTGGTGACACCTTGTACCACCGTGGGATTGATATCATCTTATGACATTTCTTAATCCATGAAGAGGATGAATGTAACACACCCATGGTGGGGCACCAAAATTTCATTCTTCTTAAGAAATCAAATCCTCCATTTGGGGTATCTATACCATTATGCTCGTCCATATCTTTCCAACCACGGTCTCCATGCTAAAAATCAAGCTCATAGATGGAAATTATACCTCTCCCAAGTTCCTTATGTTTTCATTGGTCGAGGCCATAGGGATTGCATGTGGGTCCAACTCGATATGCTTCTCCTTGAGTTCTCCAATATCCTGGAACTTCTAGTGATCCTAATTTTGTGGAGGAAATCCATCCACCAACAAATCCAATGATTGTATTGGGTCCTCAACTAACTCACAGGCTAATAGGGAATTCAACGTTCAGCCTTCGAATTGAATTCTAGGCCTATCCCCTTCCCTCCATATACAATCGCATACGACCGCGGGCTATGACCAGATGCTAAGACAACAGGAGCCAATAAAACCACCGTGCGAATCCTCCGGAGTGAAAAATCTCTGGAGTTCACAATACGACGCCGCATTTCCTCAGAGAATTTGATGGCTCCGATTCACTTCAGAACTACGGGCTTCAGCAGTTCTCGAGTCTTGACACACACAAACCTCCGTAGTCAAATCCTTCCGGAGTGTCAAATCTTTTGACATGCTTCCTCCTCTTTTCGATGGTCACAATGAACTCCGACGCTTCAGCCTTCGAGAGTTCTCAACTCACGCAACACCTCTTTTCTTCCAGTGTGAATTTTCTCTGAAGTGGTAGATATTCTGCCACACGTCCTCCTCTATTCAACGGTCACGATTAAATCTGGCATTTCAACCTCTGAGAGTTCTTGACCCATGTAACACCACCTTTCTTTTGGAGTGAATTTTCTTCGAAGTGGAAGAACTTCTGCCTTACATCCTCCTCTATTCAATGGTCACAATGAAATATGACGCTTTGGCCTTCGGGAGTTCTCAATCCACACAACACCACCTTTCTTCCGTAGTGACTTTTCTCCGAAGTGGGATATATTCTACCACACATCCTCCTCTATTCAATGGTCATGATGAACTCCAATGCTTCAGCCTTTGGGAGTTCTCACACCTCCACTCTTAAACACTTTCAGAGTACTTCTGCTCTAGAGTGTGGGAGTTGGAGACACCTTTCCTTACCAACATACAAATCAGATCTACTCTGCTACTTCAGGCTTCAAGGATTTTTGAAGCACCAAGCTTCAAGTTCTCTAGAGTGACTCTCCTCCGGAGTACAGGATCTGATGCCAAGTGTCTCTTGTCTTCAATGGCTAGGATGGAATCTCTGATGAATCTCAGGATATAAACTCTACTCTTAGACAATTTTTGGTTAAGGTTGTGGGCACGAACCAAAGCTGTCTCAGGCTACTGGTTTTCTGGAAACGCCTTCCTAACTCACATAACTTTAAGTTATGAAACAGGGTGGGGTAAACTCGTGGGATTGTTGTGACGGTAGCAGTGCCAAGAGGCCTGCTCTGAATCTGGAACTGTGAGGTAACTCCTTGGTGAAAAAACCTTCGAGGGTTAAACTGGAGCATATAGGAAAAATCAAGCAAAAGCATGAGTTCTCAAGTAAACAAATGTATAGACATAACTTAACCCTTTCAGTACATAAAACACTTATAGATATATAAATACACACACACAACCATTAATTCCCAATTCAATGCATAGAATACAAAGACACTTAGGGACGAAGGTTACTCTCCTTCTCCCAACACAGAAATAGATAGGGATGAGGTTACTCTCTTTCTCCCGATTCAGTCTCTATTTCCTGCGACCAAAACACATTATTTTTCATAGTTCTTCCTTGCACCTAAGAGCTTAGTCTCTCATCTCTGTGCTCTTCGCAGGTCTTCGTCCCCCCACCACACTTTCCTTTCTTTCCTTTCTCATCAAGGTTGTGTGTGGATCTAATTCCTAGTCCATGGTTAGGTCTAAAATCCTTACATATGGGTTCTCTTCCCCATCCCCTCATTAACTCTTGAGGAGGTCTTCCCACCTACCAGCCTAACTGTAATTCATTCTTGGGTCAAAGGACTATTCTGGTCCTAAGCAATTAAATCCATTAAGGTACTGGTTTGGTGGAGGTTAACAAAACAATTCCTGGTCCCCTTCACCATCTCTTTCATAGCATTCGTGGTCTTTTTTACTACACCCCCCTTTCTAGCAGTCATGCAACAATTATCCATTTTCTAGTAAATAACAAAATTTACATTCATTTACCTTTTATGCAAAGGTCCATCAAATCAAACATTCACACATATTGAGTTTGCCATATTTCCTTGGCCAATATAGTTATATTTACAAACTGGGGGAAACAAGGTGTTACAATTACCTCCCCCTTAAAGGAACATCGTCCTCGATGTTCTAGCTGTCAAGGTGCTTTGTATATACAGAAGTAAAGAAAAATGGGTATTCCTATCTCATGACATCCTCCATTTCCCATGTAGCTTCATCTGGGCCAAAGTGTTTCCACTTCACCTTGACCTGTGAAATGGTTCAGTTCCTAAGTGAGGTTTCCTTTATGTCTAGTATGCATTGAGGTTATGGCAGGAATTCTCCCTCCGGCTCCACCTGGATCAAAGACCAGTGAATTATATGATTAGAATCATGCACATATTTCTTCAATAATGAAACATGGAAAACATTATGTGACTTTATTATGGGAGGGAGTGCTATAATATAGGCTATAGGTCCCACTCTATATGAGACTTCAAAGGGTCCACAATACTGAGGTACTAGCTTGGCACAAGCTCCCATTCTCAAGGAACTCTTCCTAGGCCTAACTCTGAGATAGACATGGTCATCTGTCTTGAACTCTTTGGGAGTTCTCTTTCTATCGACGTAACTCTTCTGTCTATCCTGATAAATTTTCAGATTTTTCTTAATCTGAATCACTTGTTGTTCCATTTAATTCATCATGTCAGGTCTGATTGTAATTCTATCCAATGGATTACTCCAACGGATTGGAATTTTTCACTATATACCATAGAGGGTCTTGAGACTCGAAATTGACATCCCCATTACCCTTTTATACTCTTCATCTATACCTTTTTGACCTACCTAGAGCTTGGATGAATGAAAAGAACGCTACCATTAGCCAATGATAAGGTCATAAGGTAAAGTATGGTTAATTCATGCATTTTGTGGTTTATAGAGTTAAGGAATTAAATATTTCATGTACTAATGCTTTAATTTACCATTTATAAATCTTTGACCTCTAGATATCCAGTGTTATTGTACCAACTCAGCTATCCGGTACATGTGCACCAAGACTGCCACTGTCCGAATCTAGTACTAAAATCTCATATGTTGTGATCTAGTACCAACGCCCATGCACTGTCATGATCTGGTACCACCTTTTGCGCACTGTCATGATCCGATACCATCTACCTGTTACGATCTGGTACCAATATGGAAGATCCTAATACACTAAGTTAAGATCTAGATCTCACCTAAGGCAATTGGTGGATATCTATTTGCTTTAGCAAGGCTATGATAAGAATAGTTTGCTGATTGCCTCATTCTCATGCACTTCGTTTCATGAGGATGAAGCTAAAGATGTAACCGAATGATTGAATTTAACAACTGATTGATTTGCAAATCACTTCACCTCTTTGTGTTTCACGATTAAGACTATTAAATAGCCGTGGCAAGGATGGTGGAAGAAAAGAAGAGTTAGCATATTACCAATATGTGAAGCAGCGTGTGATAGTACAGAACATATTCTGAGTGAAGATTGATAGAATGTCATTTATCTCCATATTTTGATTATCTATGATTAAGTATGAGCTGAGTTGTTAGCGAAAGTTTTGATTTTATGTTTTTGAAATGTGAGTGAGAGTAATGTGTGTGTTGAAGACAAGCCTCATGTAGACTTCAATAGCTGACCTGTTGAAGCGGCAAGGGCCCACCTCCCAAAAAAGGTCAGCCTCTTCGTATATTAGCATTAGCATTTGTTTTCAGTAGTGTAAACATTAAATCAGCTGAAGCTTTAACTCTGTTAGATGATAGCAGTACAACTTAGACTAGGATCTCCATTATCTAATTGTTTAGAGATCTTTACTTGCTTTGTTTTTGCATATGCTCTGTTTTTATGAATTTGGTTTTTAGACATGGATGTTGGTAGTAGTGGTCAGACATATTTGAAGGAGAATAGTGAAGTCCACAACAGCACATTGTGAACCACAACATACTCAGTATATTGGCTGTTGAACTACCTATGCTATGTCTTGATGATTGATGTGTGATTTCCCTTTCAGAAGTGTGGATTGTATAGTTAGTTTTCTGGGTCAGATAGCAGAGTTGATCTATCAAACCAACTCCATATCATACTTTCATGTGCCATAATGGAGTGGATAGCCTCTCTGTGAAAGACAACCAAAGTGCATTGCAGTTTGCTATTATGATTTGTTTCCAGCATGCATAATCTAGTTTAATTCTATACTCGTGACATTAGAAATTACCTTTCTTACTGGTGTCTTGTAACTCTGTTGATTACGAATCCCAGATTGATAATTAATGAGTGCATTATATTAAACATATAAGCAACACAACATTTTGGCGCCATTGCTGGGGAGTTGCAAATGGTAGGAAGTGATTTTTAGCCTAGATTATTTGTATAATTTTTTTTTAAGGCTGCTTGAGGGAGGAGGATAAAATGTTTAAGACGTGAGTGAAGAGCCACACGACCACTAGAGTGGGGTTCTCCAAAGCTAGGTTGCCTTCTTACCTTCTAGATAGAATTGGGATTTCAATTCAGTTAAAGAATCAAATTTCCATTTTATGCATAGATATAGAGATAACAAGGGTAGATTTGTAAGCTCCAAAGATTAAAAAACAACCCCCCCCACTAATCCAACTGACACTGGTGCAGGAAAAATTCCACCAACAGAAAATTCAAGGGGAGCCAACAAGGCTCCAGAAGGAGAACCTAAAATAGAAGAATTAGTATTGGGGCAGGCAGAACGTGAGTCTGCTGAACATTTAGGAGACACAGAAAATCCGATTTCTGAACCATCCATCAGTAGAATGGAAAAAGAAGAAGGAAATGCAGCCACAAAGACCGAGACTTTTGGGTTTCCAATCTTGGATATTTCTAGAAACATCAGCATGAAGAATATCCCACTATCATCGTTACCCACTTTCAGAGGTATGTCAACTGAAGATCCAGATTTATTTTTATTCGAATTTGACATATTATGTAGAAGCTATAACTACTCAGACGATGCCCAAAAACTTAATCTTTTTCCTGCTACAATGAAAGATTCAACCTTAAGATGGTTCATGAGCTTAGGGGAAAATACAATCCTTTCTTGGGATCAAATGAAAGACACATTTTTACGAAAATACCAAGACTATTGTAAGGATAATGTTAAAAACAACATTTTTAAAATGCAGCAAACAGAAGATGAAATCCCTAAAGACTACTTAGAAAGTTTCTTATACAACTATAAAAAGTGAAAACTATTCACCACAGACCCAGCTATAGTAAGAAATATATTCTTGAAAGGTCTCAGAGATGATTGCATAGAAGTTTTAAACTTGTTGAGTTCGAGAGATTTACACCAAAAACCTTTTTCAGAAATTGCAGATTACTGTAGGAGATACTCAAGAGGACAAGCTAAAACAGGTAAAGGACCAAGATATCCTTTTAACATAAATACAAAACAAAGCTCAGGGACTGTCACCAGAACTGAGTTAGGAAACTTATTGGAGAACTTTAAAACAAACATCTTGAGCACAATAAGTAACCAGTTAGATACTATGAAACTGAAAAAGAAACAAGAAGAAGAAGTTGCTTTAGCAATATTTTGTCATAGATGCCGAAAGAAGCACAATAGCAAGAAAGAATGCCCATTAAATGTCATAGAAATCTATGGTTTGTGTACACTAGAACACCCCACATCTGAGTTTCCAACCTTGCTTGAGCTACAAGCCATGTATAGGGGAGGAGGAGTCTCACAAGAACAACCATACCCTTCTAGAAGACCTTGGAGAGCCCAAAATCCCAATACATTTTATGATCCTAATACACAATATCAACA
>JASDQU010418333.1:0-10247 GCA_032191745.1 Picea mariana
CTACGAGGCCTAGACTCATATACAGCATGACGTTTCCATAAATAAGGTTGGCCCAAAAGAACATTACAAACTTCGAGAGGAGCAACATCACACAATACCTCGTCTTTGAAGGGCTTGATGTCATACGACAGTCGACATTGTTGGCTGACACAGAGATCGCTTCCTTGGCGAAGCCATCCAATAGTGTAGTGTTGCGGGTGCGGCATTATCGATAGGGCCAGCCGCTTGATGACCTCTGTTGATATGAGATTCCTCTGGTTACTGCTATCAACGATGAAGTGTAGTGGGGTGCCTTTTACCCACATATGTGAATGGAAAAGGCACTCGCCTTCTTCTAGATCGTCTGGCTCACTAGGATGGAGCTTGGTGGTAGCAACATTGGCACTCGGTTCTGCGTGAATGATCCGTCTTTCCCTTTCTGGTACTGACTCAAGGTCAAAACCTGCATCTGATTCAAAGGCTTTCATTTCCACCACCAGAGGCTTCTTTGAGCGACAATCAACAGTGTTATTCCAAGGGCTCTTATGAAAGTCGCACCACTTCCCAATATCCTTCTTTGTCTTTCCAATTTCCTTCTTTGCTTGTGGCTTGGACTGGTTGTCCTGATACTGTCCATATTTTCTCTGTTCTTTGTTCTGTAGATTGGGGCCTCCCTTTCCTGGTTTTTGCTGCGAGGGGTTCCAGTCCCAAATTGTCACGTCTTTTGTCTAAGCTTCTACTCGATTTTGACGGCATTTCGATAGGTCGTGCTCGAGGACAAGATGTCCATAATTTCCATTTTGGTCTGGATGTATCTATGTAGAGTACCGTGATACTTGAGCACTAGATGTCACTCTAAATCTTTGATACCCACCTTGGTGCACAGGGTATAGAAGATATTTTTGAAATCTGGCATTGCTTGGTCTCTTTCTTGCCGCAGTGTGGTCCATTTGGTATACAAGTCGTCATAACTTCTGACAGGATAGTATTGTTCCTTAATAGCATCCCTGAAGGATTCCCAGGTGCCCGTGACTGTAAATAATGAGGGTTCATCTGTTTCCTTTTGCTCACAGAAAGTTTCCCACCAATATTTATCATGGGGAACGGATTTCAGGAGCGCAAAAGTAATTTTTTCTCTATTTGAAAAGTTATGGACAGAAAAATACCCTTCTAGTAGATTCAACCACTTGTCTACAACATCTGCGTCTATATGACATTCAAATATAGGAATATCGAAGTTGATTTGTACCTTGAAGGGGGTGGTTCCCCTGCTCGAGGAAGATGCATCGCATGTTGATAGTCACCGAAGGATTTGCACAAAACTATCCACCATCTCGTTCCTCTGTTGCGTGAGGGATTCCTCAAGCAACATTTTGAAATGATCTCATTTCCCTTTGTCTTTCTTTTCTCCTACCATGAGAGGTCGTTTGGGCGTGTGAGAGCTTTTGTCCTTAAGAGAAACAAGCTCGAGACCCAATTATTTGTACCCTGGCCTCGTTGGGGACATGCATTAAGACAACAAGGAGCAGACCGCTCTAATACCACTGATCTGAAGTTTATGAGCATAACAAAATGAATACAGATAATTAAAATATGCTTAACACGGAATAACAGAGATACAATCAAACTAGTTTTCTATTCAATAAGGAAATAAGTTGCAATTGTAAAATGCAGCGGAAAACAAGCTTGTTGGAGGTTTGTGGCGATCCCTAAAAACGTTGTTTAGGGCCTCAAAACGACCCCGCAAGTCAGCGACTCGAAAACTAGGAAACAAACTACCCAACTGGAAAACTGCCAAAATGAACCAATTGGAATAGGTGGGAGGCCACCGAAATCCATATGGATTAATCCTCCCCCCTTAGGAAGCAATGGTCTCCATTACATTGAGTTCCCCCATCATATGAGAAAAATTTTGTTGAATTTGGCCCTGGGTGAGCCACTTGCCTTGGTGCGAGAGCTACCCTACTTTGACAACTCGATAAAGCTATATCCTTTGTTGTTGAGTGCCCTTGATCTGTGTTTCCACAATATGATTATCGGATGCCTGTTGCATGTAGTCAGGGTTGAGCTCCGTTGGTGTCAACTGCTCTGCTATCTCTGAGGTGTCCAATAATGGGGGGAAATATGGTTAAAGGAGAGCCACATTGAAGACTGGGTGCAGGACAAGGAAAAGGGGAATGTTGAGCACAAAAGCATTGTCACCCACAGCCTTGGTGATGGTGTATGGCTCATACCGGAGTGGGCAAAGATTCCAATGGGGCCCTGTAAGGTGTTCTTTCTACAAGTGCAACCAAACTTTGTCGCCCACCTGAAACTTATGTGGCAACCGGTGTTGATCATGGAGTTGCTTGTACTTGGCATTGGACTTCTGTAAAATATCATGAACCTGTTGTCAAATGTGATGGATCCTCTCAATGAACCAGGTGGATCTGTCAGCTTCTAGTGGAGGAGGAGACGATTCGGCCAAGGTGTTCGCCAGGGGTAGTGCATCATCCATGGGGCCTAATGGTTGGAATCCCAACCCCACCTAAAAGGGGCTGTGGAAAGTTGATATATAAATTGCTCGGTTGTAGCTATGTTGGAAATAGGGAAGACTCTCATCCCATGTGCAGGGGTTATTGGAATTGTACATGCGCAATATTTGTACGATCATTTGATTGACGACCTCAGTTTGGCCATATGTTTGGGGGTGGAAGTCAATGGATTTGGCGAGCTTGGTATCCAGCAGTGACCAGAGGCTAGACCAAAATCTATTAAGGAACTGATTGTCCTGATATGAGACAATGGTTTGTGGGATCCCAAAGTGTACCCAGATGCGTTCAAATAAGAGCTTGGCAATGGCCTCTGCAATGATGTTCTTCTTGCAGGCGTCCAGAATTGCCATCTTGTAAAAGCGATCAACAACCACAAAAACATAGTCATTTCCCCTCTTAGTGGATAGGAGGCCTGACATGTAGTCCATGGAGATGGATTTCCATGGCTTGTCAGGAGTAGGAAGAGGGGTGTACAGGCCCTATTTCTTAGTGGTCGGTTTGGCAATAGTGTAGGCGGTGCAGGACCTGATATACTTGCCGACATAATGTCAAAGTTTCGGCCAGCAGAAATGTTTTTGCAGCACTGCCACTGTCTTTTCGACGCCAAAGTGTCCTACCACCTGACTGTAGTGAGATTCCCAAATCATCTTCCCGTACTCTCTTAATGGAACACAGAGACTGACTAGACGACACAACAGCCCATCTTGAAGATGGAAATTAGAGACCACTGAGTTTTCTCCCAACATTTGGCAGGTGGTGGAGAAGTCAGGGTATGTTTCATAGAGGTGGGGTCATCCAGAGGTCTCATGGCCGCAAGATTCTAGCACCATGGTGAGTGTCACGACTGAAGGTTGGTTGAGGCAATCAACAACTCAGTTTGTACTTCATGTTTTATACTTGATGTTGAGGTGGAACTATTGTAAGTATGTGGACCACTTCTGATGGCGGTCATTCTAAAATTTTCCTTGTGTTTGCACGAACTGTAGTGGCTTGTGATCAATGTGGATGACTGTCTCCTTCCCCAGAATGTAATATCTCCACTGGCCGTAGGATTTCACAATGGAGTACATTTCTTTATCGTAAGTAGGGTACTTACAAACAGCATCTGATAGTGTCTCACTATGATATGCCACGGGGTGGTTGTGTTGAGTGAGAACGGCGCCCACAACATAGTCTAAAGCATCTGTCTCGATCTCAAAGGGATGTTGCAGATCCAATAATGAAAGTATTAGGGATAAGCAAAAACATTACTTCAAGTCATCGAAGGCTTTTTGTTGTGATAGGCCCCATACAAATTTTTCCTTACCTCCACCCCTAGGTACTTTGCTGAGGGCCCATGCGATATGAGAGAATCCCAACACGAACCTGTGATAGAAATTCACAAGGCCCAAGAAGCTTTGAATCTCAGTGAGTGTGGTTTGGCCTGGACAGTCACGGATGACCTGGATCTTGGCTGGATCCACATGCACACCATGTTGATTAATAATGTAGCCTAATTAATGGACCATGTCCATGCCGAAGGAACATTTTTCCAGTTTTCATATAGTTTATGTTGTCGCAGGGTGTGTAGAACCTGTTGAATATGTTGCAAGTGTTCCGCCCAAATCTTGTTGTAGAACAGGATGTCATCTAGATACACCAATACAAGAGTATTGGTGAAAGGTCACAGGATATCGTCCATCATTCACATAAAGTTGTTGGAGAATTTTTTAAACCAAAGAGCATGACCAACCATTCAAAAAGACCTAATTTTGAGTTGAAGGCGGTCTTCCATACATTTGTATGTTCTATTAGGACCTAGTGGTAGTCAGACTTTCTATTAGGACCTAGTGGTAGTCAGACTTTAGATCAATCTTGCGTAGGTATTTGGCCCCCGTGAGTTGATCAAGGAGGTTTTCGATTTAGGGAATTGGGTACCAGTTCTAGACTGTTATTTTATTTAGAGGCCCGATAATCAATTGAGAGTCGTCAACTCCCGTATTTATTTTGCACCAGTACGATTGGGCTCCCACAAGGCAATGAGTTGGGACGGATTTTCCCATTATGGAGTAGTTATTGGATCTACCTCTTGATTTCCTCATTTTCTAGCAGAGAGTGGCGGTAGACCGGCCCATTGGGTAGCAGTGCACCTGGGGTTAGATCGATGGGATGCCTCACCTGGAAGTACAGAGGTACCCTCAAAGGAGAGGAGAAGATATCTGAGTATTCTTCCATGACCTTCTCCACTTTCTTATGTTGTGTGGAGAGATCGGTCGCGGAGGCCCTCGATGTAGCTGTGATATTTCGCTTACTCTGAGAGAGAATCATGAAGAAGACAAATTTCCCAGTCTGAGAGATGACCTTCCTGCATTGCTTGAAAGAGATCAAGGAAATAGCACTAGAAGGGACTGCCTCAGGTATCCGGTACAATTTCTTGTTCAAAGTAATAATAACACTCGAGGCCTAGATTCATATACAACATCACGTTTCCATAAATAAGGTTGGCTCAAAAGAACATTACAAACTTTGAGAGGAGCAACATCACACAATACCTCGTCTTTGAAAGGCTTGATGTCATATGACAGTCGACACTGTTGGCTGATGTGGAGATCGATTCCTTGGCGGAGCCATCCAATGGTGTAGGGTTGCGGGTGCGGTGTTTTCGGCAGGGCCAGCGGCTTGACGACCTCTACTAAGATGAGGTTCTTCTGGCTACCACTATCAATGATGAATTGCAGTGGGGTGCCTTTTACCCACATCTTTTAATGGAAAAGGTGCTCGCCTTCTTCTGGCTCGTCTGGTTCACCACGATGGAGCTTGGTGGTAGCAACAGTAGCACTGGGTTCCACGTCAATGATTCGTCTTCCCTTTTCTGGTTCTGACTTAGAGTCAGAACCCGCATCTGATTCAGAGGCTTTCACTTCAGCCACCAGCGACTACTTTGAACAGAAATCAACAGTGTTATGCCAAAGGCTCTTATGGAAGTCGCACCACTTCTCGGTATCCTTCTTTGTATTTATAGTGTCCTTCTTTGCTTGCGTCTTGGAGTGGTTATCCTGCTACTATCCATCTTTTCTCTATCCTTTGTTCTATAGGTTGGGGCCGCCCTTTCCTGGTTTTTGCTACAAGGGGTTCCCAGGCCCAAATTGTCACATCTTTTGTTTGAGCTTCTACTCGATTCTGATGACATATTGATAGGTCGTGCCCAAGGACGAGATGTCCATAATTTCCATTTTAGTCTGGATGTATCTATGTAGAGCACTGTGATACTTGAGCACCAAATGTTGCCCTGAATCTTTGATACCCACCTTGGTGCACAGGGTATGGAAGATATTTGCGAAATCTGGCACTTCCTGGTCTCTTTCTTGCTGCAGTGTGGTCCATTTGGTATACAAGTCATCATAACTTCCGATAGAGTAGTATTTCTCCTTAATAGCATCCATGAAGGATTCCCAGGTGGTTGCGACTGTAAATAATGCAGGTTCCTCTATTTCCTTTTGCTCACAGAAAGTTTCCAACCAATCTTTGACATGGGGAACGGCTTTGAGGAGCGCAAAAGTAATTTTTTCTCTATTTGAAAAGTTATGGACAAAAAAATACCCTTCTAGTAGATTCAACCACTTGTCTACAACATTTGTGTCTATCTAACCTTCAAATATAGGAATATTGAAGTTGATTTGTACCTTGAAGGGGGGCGACGCCTTCGCTCGAGGAAGATGCGTCGCGTGTTGGTAGTCGCCGAAGGATTCATGCGAATCTTTCCATCATGTCGTTCCTCAGTTGTGTGAGGGCTTCCTCGAGAAACATTTTGAAAGGATCTCCTTTCCTGACATCTTTCTTTTCTCCTGCCATGAGAGGTCGTTTGGGTGTGCGACATCTTTTGTCCTCAAGAGAAACAAGCTCAAGACCCAATTCTTTGTACCCTGACCTCATTAGGGCCATGCATTAAGATGACAAGGAGCAGACCGCTCTGATACCACTGATTTTGATTTTATGAGTAGAACGAAATGAATACAGATTATTAAAATATGCTTAACAGAGAATAACAGAGATACGATAAAACCGGTTTTCTTTTAAATGAGGAAATAAGTTGAAACTGTAAAATGCAGCAGAAAACAGGCTTATTGGAATGGTGGCGGCTTATCTCTAAGAAGAGATGTGACGGCTGCCCTCATTCGCAAGAAGTTGATTACAATGTGGCTCTAAAGGAATTTTTACAATAAACAAGAATGTCAAAAAACCTAGACATCCAAAAACCTAAACCTAGGAGATGAAGCGCCAAAAGTTAGGTCGGCCCCATTTGGGTAAGTTAGTACATCAACTTCCCGGGGTCATAACATTTGCATACGATCTATGTTTTAAGCGCACGATAACCCGTTGGAAAGTTCCATTTGAGGACTACACATTTTGTTGTGATCTATCAAAAGGAATTTTTGACTATGGCGAGCCCTAAAAACATTGTTTAGATCCTCAAAACGGCCCCGCAAGTCAGGGACCTGAAAACTAGGAAAAAAACTGTCGAACTGGAAAACTGCCAAAATATACCAGTTGGAATAGGTGGGATGCCACCGACATCCATTTGGATCAATCCTCCTCCCTTAGGAAGCAATGGTCTCCATTGTGTTGAGTTCCCCCATCATATGAGGAAATTTCTATTGAATTTTGCCGCGGGTGAGCCACTTGCCTTGGTGCAAGAGCTGCCCTGCTTTGACAACTCGATAAAGATGGATCCTTTGTTGTCGGGTGCCCTTGAACTGTGTGTCCACAATATGATCACCAGATGCTTGTTGAATGTAGTCAGGTTTGAGCTATGTTGGTGTCAACAACTCTGCTATCTCTGAGGTGTCCAATAATGGTAGGAAATATGGCCAAAGGAGAGCCACATTGAAGACTGGGTGTGGGATAAGGAAAGGGAGATTGTTGAGTGCAAAAGCATTATCACCCACAGCCTTGGTGATGGTGTATGGCCCATATCGGAGTGGGCGAAGATTTCGATGGGGCCCTGTATGACGTTCTTTCTGCAAGTGCAACCAAACTTTGTCGCCCACCTAAAAATTATGTGGCACCCGATGTTGATCATGGCATTGCTTATACTTGGCGTTGGACTTCTATAAAATATCTTTAACTTGTTGGCGGGTGTGATGGATCCTCTCAATGAACCGGGTGGCTTTGTCATCTTCTGGTGGACCAGGAGATGATTCAACCAAGGTGTTCTCGAGGGGTAGTGAAACATCCATGGGGCCCAATGGTTGGAATCTCAACCCCACCTGAAAGGGGTTGTAGCTAGTTGAGCTATGTAGGGCTTTTTTGTATTTATACTGGACATATGGAATACTCTCATCCCATGTGCAGGGGTGCTTGGAATTTTACATGCGTAAGATATGTACGATCATCTGATTGACGACCTCAGTTTGGCCATCTGTCTGGGGGTGGAAGGCAGTGGATTTGGTGAGCTTGGTATCCAGTAGTGACCAGATGCTTGACCAGAATGTGTTGAGGAAATAACTGTCCTGATATGAGACAATTGTTTGTGGGATCCCAAAGTGTAACCAGACGCGTTCAAAGAAGAGCTTGGCAGTGGCCTCTGCAGTGATGTTCTTCTTGCAGACAACCATAATCATCATCTTGTAAAAGCGATCAACAACCACAAAAACACAGTCATTGCCCCTCTTGGTGGATGGGAGGCTTAACATTTAGTCCATGGAGATGGATTCCCACGACTTTTCTGGAGTAGTAAGAGGGGTGTACAGGCCATGTTTCTTAGTGGTCGGATTGGCAATAACATAGGTGTTGCACGACCTGATATACTTGTCGACATCCTCTCTAAGTTTCGGCCAATAGAAATGTTTTTGCAGCATATCCACTATCTTTTCGATGCCAAAGTGTCCTGCCACCTGACT
Source organism: Picea mariana (assembly GCA_032191745.1). Lineage (NCBI taxonomy): Eukaryota > Viridiplantae > Streptophyta > Pinopsida > Pinales > Pinaceae > Picea > Picea mariana. The sequence goes on from JASDQU010418333.1 coordinate 8,393, forward strand.
ACAGTGAGCTTCCCAAATCAACTTTGCGCACTCACTTGATGAAACATATAGATGGCCCAAATGACACAACAACCCGTCCTGAAGATGGAAATTAGCAACCACTGAGTTTTCTCCCAACATTTGGCAGGTGGTGGAGAAGTCAGGGTCTGTCTCATAGAGGTGGGGCCATCCAAAGGTCTCATGGTTGCAAGAGTCTAGCACCGTGGTGAGTGCCACGATTGGAGGTTAGTTGAGGCAATCAACAACTCGGTTGGAACTTCTTGTTTTATACTTGATGTTGAGTTGGAACTGCTGTAAGTATGTGGACCACTTCTGATGGCGATCATTCTGCAATTTTCCTTGGGTCTGCATGAACTGTAGTGGCTTGTGATCAGTGTGGATGATTGTCTCCTTCCCCAGAATGTAATGTCTCCACTGGCGGAAGGCTTGCACAATGGAGTACATTTCTTTGTCATAAGTAGAGTACTTACATACAACATCTTATAGTGTCCCACTATGATACACCACGAAGTGGCCGTGTTGAGTGAGAACGACACCCACAACATAGTCTGAAGCATCTGTCTCGATCTCAAAGGGATGTTGCAGGTCCGGTAATGAAAGTACTAGGGATGAGCACAAACATTGCTTCAAGTCATCGAAGGCTTGTTGATGGGATAGGCCCCACACAAATTTTTCCTTACTGCCACCCCTGCTTACTTGGTTGAAGGCCCATGCAATATGAGAGAATCCAACCACGAACCTGCGATAGAAATTGGCGAGGCCCAAGAAGATCCGAAGCTTAGTGAGTGGGGTTGGGGCTGGCTAGTCACGGATGACCTAGATCTTGGCTGGATCCACATGCACACCATGCTGATCAACAATGTAGCCTAAGTAATGGACCCCGTCCATGCCGAAGGATCATTTTTCCAAGTTTGCATATAGTTTGTGTTGTCGTAGGGTGTGCATAACCTGTTGAATATGTTGCAAGTGTTCCCCCCAAGTCTTGTTGTAGATGAGGATGTCATCCAGATGCACCACTAAAAAAGTATTGGTGAAAGGTCGCAGAATATTGTCCATCATCCTCATAAAAGTTGTTGGATCATTTGTCAAACCAAAGGGCATGACCAACCATTCAAAAAGACCTTCTTTTGACTTGAAGGCGGTCTTCCATACATATGTATCTTCTATTAGTACCTGGTGGTAGTCAGACTTCAGATCAATATTACTGAAGTATTTGGCCCCCATGAGTTGATAAAGGAGGTTTTCAATTTGGGGAATCGATTACCGGTTCCAGACTGTGATTTTATTCAGGGCCCGATAATCAATGCAGAGTTACTAGGTCTCATCTTTCTTCTGCACCAGTACGATTGGGATCCCACAAGGTGGTGAGTTGGGATGGATGTGCCCCTTGTGGAGTAGTTCTTGTATCTGCCTCTTGATCTCCTCGTTTTCTAACAGAGAGCGGCGGTAGACCGGCCCATTGGGTAGCGTTGCGCCTGGGGTCAGATCGATGGGATGCTTGACCTGGCAGTGCAAAGGTACCCCGATAAGAGAGGCGAAGATATCTAAGTATTCTTCATGGACCTTATCCACTTGCTTCTGTTGTGTGGAGAGACTGGCCGCGGAGGCCCTGGATGTGGCTACTTCGCTTACTCTAAGAGCGAATCACGAAGAAGACAAATTTCCCGATCTGAGAGATGACCTTCCTGCATTGCTTGGCAGAGATCAAGGAAATAGCACTTGGATGGACTGCCTCGAGTATCCTGTACAATTTCTTGTTCAAAATAATAATAACACTATGAGGCCTAGACTCATATACAGCATGACATTTCCATAAATAAGGTTGGCCCAAAATAACATTACAAACTTTGAGAGG
>JASDQU010418334.1:0-10240 GCA_032191745.1 Picea mariana
CCCTGACTCAAGCTCTTTAGACCTTTCCTACAAACCGTGCGATAACAGGGCCCATGTACGACATGGTGATGTGACGTTCCTCGACAGTTCCACGTGGCGTCTTGGGATTGGTCGCGAATTAAGTGTAGGACCCTTCTTGTCATGTCTAAACTATGTGTTAGGTGTGGGTGAATCTCAGTCATTAGATTTAAGGGTGGATTGAGCTCCACCATAGATTTTGAAGAGGAAAGAGACTCCGGGACGTTGGATCTCTGGGGATGTTTTCATACATGTACAAGAATGACAAAGGGCCAAAGGCTCGATATTCATGAAGGCTCGGGGAACATTCCCTGTAAACACTCCTCCAGGGGCCATGTCATTTCCAAAGTGAAACTATATGGGCCACGAAAGTGTCAGGTTGGAAAGTGAAAAATAGATGAAGGTGTATGCCATGTGGCGAAGGGGATGGCCATTGGAAAAAAATGTCCCAAAAAATTCAGAATGCCATAACTCTCGAACGAAAACTCAATTTTGGACAAGGTCATAATTGTTGGAAAGCTCTCGGTGAGAACAAGGCAATGACATCCTCATCTGAGGAATTCAGGGTGTTGTAGGAAAGCAAAAAATTTATACCCCCATCCCTTAAAAAGGCTACTTAGGGGGTCGGGTGTGTGACACCCCTGTTGTTGATACAGGGCGATTTCAAACCCGTCAACAAAATTGTTCATAACAAATAATTTTTAAAAAAATGTATAGTTAAGATTTTGAAATTTTAAATGAAAAGATGGACATTTGTTGAGTTATGGATTTTCTTCCATGTCTTACATTATTCCTATTCCATTTCTCCCTTCTATGCTTGAATTACAGTGCTATTCTTAGAGCCATAACTAAATCATATTTAACAAAGTTGTAATGAATTTTTATTATGTCGTGTCTTGTATTTTACTTAAAGAATTTTTCATGAATTGAAATGATGATGGAAATTAGATGAGTTTTTTCAGCTGAGGGAGTAACAGTGGAGGAAATAGAGGGAGAAGAGGAATAATGCTAAATGTATTTTGGAAACAAGGGAGGCACAAGAGAATGCTATTTTTCATTCACTTTGATGCTTATTCGGAGAAATGTATTCAATTAGTACAAACTTGTTACAAGAACCTTGGTGGATAACCTATCTTGCTTGAACCCCCAACTCCTCCCAATGCCCCTCTGCAGCTGCACCCCAACATTATGGAATTTCCTTAGCCCCCATTTGAGTGAGTCAATGATGTATGGTACAACAACCCTATAAACCCTCCCTCTGGTATCACTCAATGGCCTGATAATCCTCCTCCTCCCCCTCCTCCGCGTACAACACTACATGTTGCATCAATTACCTCCATAGCCCATTCTCCTCCTAAATATTAAAAGGTACCTCCCCATGACCTCAAGATAGACAAAGGAAAGAAACATGCTACCTCACATAGCATCAAGGCATCCCAATCTTCTTTTGTACATTCTAAAAAGAAATCAACAAAAGCAGACAACAACAAAGAGAAATCACCTTCAATGACATGCACCCTGAAATAGTTAAGCTAGATGAGAAAAAGTCTTATTATGAAGACCTTTTCAATCTTAGACTAGACGTGTCACAAGGTAGAAAGGAAAGAGAAAAAAAATTCAAAAAGAAATATCCCCACCTTTTTAAATTTGTGTCATAACATTGTTATTTTAAACACTTGATGCATTTTTTGTGATGGACAACAAGAATATGATATTATTTTTGGAAACTTTAAATATCATATGGTATTTTGGGAGATACAAGTGTTTGTTGATTTGGTATATTTTGGATGGGTGTCTTATTTTGATATATTTCGTGATGCTGTTATATGTATTTTGTTAAATCGTTTTTGGAGTTACAAGGGAATTTTTGTAAAATGAAGGAGCAAAGACCTAGTGGGACCCCGCCCATTATTTCAATATATTTACCCTTACAATAAAGAAAATTGTATTTTCTTAAATAAAAGTTAATTAATTTTTAAACTAAAAGTAGTTAAACTACCCAACTACTTCATGAAGATATAAAATAAGGAGAGCAAGACAAAGAAGGAAATAGAAAATAGAGAAATACAACTTTTGATAGGGGTATGGTTTAGCCTCAAGTGAGATTATTATTTGTTCATTCCATATTAAGTTTTCTTTATAATTGAGTTATCTTGTTGACAACAAGGTTATTCTGAAGGTGGCAAAAAAAAGACTAGGAAGCATTGATTGGTGATATTCTCCAAGCTCATTTATTTTCTTGAATATCTGTTTGGTTTTAGTTAGAAGTTCTGAAGTCATTTAGTGCTAATTCATTCTAGTTTTGCATAATTCAAGAGAATGATGCACATGAAGCTTGGACTAATCCAACTCTGTTTTTTGTTCTGGTTTAATTTTTTTTACACTAGTTGTCTCTGTATGAGTCAAATAACATATTGTACTTCTAAGAATTACACTAGTCCAAGTCCTCAAAGGGACTTGAAGAGATAGTCTCAGTTGTAACTCAGATTGATAGTAAATAAAAGATTTGTTGATTTCTTCTCACTTACAAGACTTTTTAGATTCTGATTTTCAGATATGTTCTTTTTTTATTTCATATTTTGCTTATCTACATGTTTTCACAAATTCATTTACTTTGCAAGTACATTTTTTTTATTTTACTTTAGATTATTTTGAATAAAAGACACAAACATTAAATATTTATAAAATAATATCAGATTCAAGAACCATATTTCTTGAGGTATGATTGAGAATTTTGATAGGCTATAAACCTAGAGTTATAATCCCACCTATCTCACCTAGCTTGAGGGGATTCAAAAATGTTTTAGTGAGGATTTTTCCATTCCTTACATCAACATTTATTTGGCGACCATACTAGGGAGTTTTTCTTTACTCTCTAGTTATTTTCTTTTGTTTCTTTTCTTTTTATGGTTTAATGACTTTTCCTACCCCTCAACAACCAAACATAAGGTTTCATTTCCCTAACCAAAGAAGCACCACTTCAGGCCTCTTTGATTTTTTCTTAGAAACAACCCTCTCTCATAAAGAGATTGAATGTTCTTAGGAGGTTATCGCTTGTGATACAAAAATCCAAGAGCAAAGATAATCCATTCAAAGGAAAGCTCGCAATCAACCTCTTCACTAGAAGATTGTCTTATGACCACTCAATATTGTTTGTCACGACAAACAAGAGGTCAATTTCCTGAATTTGATCCCTTCTTTAAAATTGGAAGAAGGAATGCAATCCTAGAAAACCTTCAGCCAAGGCTTTGAATATCCCTATCTGATTCTGAAACTAAGATTACAAGTTTATCAACATCTTTCTCTCCCAAGAAAATCATGATAACTTCTTCTAGTAGTTTTGGTACTATTGGAAAACCTACCTTCTCACATGGTTCTTCCTCATCCTTAATCGAAAGCATGTATAATCACTTCAATCATGTCCAATCAACCACAAATCCTACAAAAGTGATCAAGCAATATGGTTTATTCCAATTAGAAGAAGATGCCAACTCTACACCTTAGCACATATTCTCTCCTTTAAATCTGAATCCAGCTACCAATCCTCTTCCGAAGTTTAAATATCATTTTCCCAAATTCTCCGATAGTGGAACCATCTTTGTCAATGAACATTTAGTTTCAATTTCTAATGCATGTCATAACAAAGGGGCAAATGAAAATGATACATGTACGATATTATCGGTTAATTATTTAGAAGGAAAAGATGTTTCAGATTTCTTCGAATTACCACCAAAATTATTTTCGACTTGGGATAAATTATCTTATTGGTTTAAATATACTTATGGACAACCTTAAAGTCCAGTGGATTTGTTCAACCACTTGTAAATTATATTGAAGATGATATCAATGCATACTCTATATTTTTAGAAGAAGATAGTAATTATATTGCACAACTTCCTAACCCTGAAGATGATATGCGACATATGCACTTTGATGGTGCATGTTCAAGTGAAGGAAATGGAGCTGGCATACTAGTTTACTCACATGTAGGAAAAATTCACAATTTCTCTTACAGATTACATTTTGCATACTAATACGTAACAAAGTTCGAATCCTTGATACTTGGAATAGAAAATTATTTTAATCTAGGATGTTATAATCTTTCTGTATTTTGGGATTCTGAGCTTATCATCAATTTCGTTAAGAGAATTTATACCCCATCCAATAAACTGTTAAAAAGATATACACAACGGGTTTGGAAACAGATTTATAATATTCCATCTTTCAATATTACTCATATCAAGAGAGATCTTAATTCAATGGAAGATAGGTTAGCTATTTTCGCAACCAATCCTACAAGTAAATTGCTCCCTAAAAGGCCATATTGTACTTTTATGTCTATATGCCATGCTCATTTTCCTGAAAATGTTGAATCTTTGAAAGTTTTTGTTGATGATGAAAGCATATGTTCCTTTTAGCATAATGATCCCTTGAAAAGGAAAGAGATCATATCTCTAGAAGATAACAAATTTCCCAAGGGATTAACCCCTCTGGAAAGCTTCTTCTCATCAAGAGATGTAAGCAATAAAAATGAAAACATAGAGGAGAAATAAAAAATAAATACATGAAAGACCATTCTTGTGAACATTGGGACTCAAGAAGGCCCAGATATTCTAAAAATTGGAGCTCAATGTTCAGAACAAGAAAAACAAAAATTTATAGATCTAATCTATGAATTTTGAGATGTCTTTGCATGGTCATATGAATATTTGTGTGGTTTTGACCCTAGTCTAATACAACACATAATTCCTATTAAATAAGAAGCAAAACTAGTAAAACAAAGACAAATACCAATAAATCCTGCACTAGAAGCAACTATTAGGAAAAATATTGAAAAGATCTTAAATTCCTGCATAATTTTTCTTATCAAGTATTCATAATGGGTATCAAACCTTGTTCCAGTATGGAAAAAGAATGGGGATATTATATTATGTGTTTATTTTCATGCCTTGAATAAGGAAAGTGTTAAAGACAATTTTCCCCTTCCTAGTATGGAATTGATTTTACAATCAGTAGCAAGATCTCATATGATGTCACTCCTTGACAGTTTCTTAGGATATAATCAAATACACAACAAGAAGATTGAAAAATATAAAACCATTTTTACTACACGTTGGGGCACCTTTGCTTACATACATATGTCTTTTGGATTGATTAATGCATGTGATACCTTCTAGCGAGCTATGCAAATAGCTTTTGATGATCTAATCGGTAAAATTATTCAAATTTATCTTGATGATTAAATTGTTTATTCCAAGACTCGAAAAGATCATTTTGATCATCTTAAACATGATTTTCTTCATTGTAGAAAATTTGGTATGTCATTGAATCCTACAAAATCAATTTTTGGTCTCACTGCAAGAAAACTTCTCAAACATATTGTATCTAATTCATGAATCAATATTGATCCAGAGAGAGTTTTTTTTATTCAAAATATTCAAGCCACATCCTCCAAGAAAGAAATCCAATCATTCACGGGTAAGATCAATTTCATTAGAATATTTATTATAGATTTTTCTATAATGGTAAAACCTATTCATAATATGTTAAAGAAAGATCGATCTTTTTCTTGGAATGATACTAAAAAGGATTTTGTAGAAATTAAAAATGCAATTAGTAATAAATGGAATGATACACCAATATTAGCAATGCCCGATTTTAAAAAATATTTTATCATTTATACGAATGCCATTGAAGAAGTTATCTCTGCAATTCTTCTTCATAAATATGATGATAATAATGAGCAACCAATATCTTACATGACTCTAATTTTATCTGATGATGAATTCAAATATACTTTAATTGAAAAACATACGTTTGCTCTTGTTAAAGCTATTAAGAAATTTCGACATTTCATTTTAGGCAAGCATACTCAGGTAAAAGTCTCTTTACCTATAGTTAATTTTTTGCTTTCACAAACACACTTATCTGGAAAGATTTCACATTGGATTTCCAAATTCAAGAACATATTTTTACGATCACAAATTCTAATAAAATCAAGGGAAATGATCTATCCCTACAATTGGATCAACATCATGAACCAATATATTCTTCTAAAAATAAAGAAGATGCCTTTGTTGAATTTTTATAATTTTCAAATCTAATAATTATTGCCTTATGATGATTATTTCCTCACACGAACGTCTAATTAATATAGATCATTCCATATTGGAGCAGGAAATGAGAGAGTACCTCGATTCTATCCACTCCTCGTAAGGAGAAATACTACACCTAGGCCGTTCACCACTATCAAAGCTCCATGAGTGAATGAGTCATTTACCTTGGTCAAATCAACATGACCAATATGGGAGAATGTATGCCCGATGTTGCTAACTGAAGAAACATCAACACTCCCTCTCAAATAGGGAAACATTTTTCATCACGCCAAGCTTTCCTATGAAGTATACACACTTTGTCTTAGACAGAGGCTTGGTGAGAATGTCCACATTTTTCTCATCTGTGGATATGTACTGGAGATTTATTGCTCCCTTCTGTACCATGTATCAGATGAAGTGATATTTGATCTCAATGTGATTCGACTTGTCATGAAATATTGGATTTTTCGAAATCCTGACACAACTTTGATTATCACAATGTATTATGGTTGTCTCTAGCTCTTGATCAAATAGTCCTGCAAGAAGATTCTGAAGCCATACTACTTTGTGACTTACGACATTGGCTATGATATACTCTGCTTCTGTTGTACTAAGTGCTACATAATTTTGCTCCCTGCTAAACCAGGATATCATAGTTGATCCTAAGTTGAAGCAACACCCCAAGGTGCTCTTTCTGTCCACTATACTCCATGCCCAATTAGAATCAGTATATCCCTGCGGCCTCACTTCACCACCTGAGTAATATATCAGACCATATCCAACTGTAGCACACATGTCTTGATGTTTTGATAGCTACAAGAGGTATTTTTCTCCTAGACAACCTTTCTTAGAAGAGAAGAAGATTCCATAAGTCAAAAGAACACCATTGAACAATGGAAGAACACCTCAGAAGAGAAGTCGACCCACAAGAAAAGAATAAAGTAGAATTAGAACCTCTAGGAAGAGAAGTCATCCCATAGGAAAAGATAAATGTGAAATAGAATTTCCCAAAGAAGAAGTCAGCCCTTGCTAAAGTGACTTGAAAACTATCAATATGGAGACGTCTTTCTCATTTGGACACACTCACTCACTCATTTCTCACTCAAGAAGAAGGTGCAAGTCTGAGGAAAGGAAGGAAGACACATCTCTGTAGCAACTGGAGTTCTTGGTTATTTTTGGTGGTGGTTTCTCTTGTGCGCTCTCTCTGGGAAGAGGTGCACTATCTTGTATGGTGGTGTTGCTGCAACTATTTTGTGTGCTAGACCTGTATTAGGGTTTCTTGATTATCTATTTCTATTTAGATCTTGTTCATGGATGGATTATATTATTGGACAAAATCTTTCTAACAAAGGTTGGTTGGGTTTTTCCCCAGGTTTAGGGTTTTCCCGAGATAACTCTATGTGTATTCTTGTGCTTGTTTATGCTGCTCGTATTTTCAGTACATGGTATATGATTTTTAATGTAAAATAATATCTAAATGCATTGGCTAATCTATTGCTCTAGAAATTAAGAAAATCTAACATGGTATCAGAGTTGGTTACCTTCAAGACAGTCTAACAAATGGAAGGAAAGATCTTGAGATTTGCAGCTCCACAAACCTTTTTTCAAGCTCATTGATCACTTGTTCCAAGTCGTTGGGAATATTTCCACTTCATAGAAACTTGTCTAACTCTAGCACACTTACTGCAACACCTAGATCGCAGTTTGGTGAAGTTTGAAATTTTGCATATTTTCAGATCTAGGGTTTCTACCAGTGAAAATGATTACCAGTATGAGAGTTGAGGATAAGATGGATGGAGCAGATGACTTCAGATTTTGGAAGAATAGGGTACTTCTCATTCTAGAAGAGAATGATTTGTTGGATCATGTCAATCAAGTTCTCCGAGAACCAAAAAAATAAGACACCAAGGAAAAGTTTAAAAAGAATGAAATCAAGGCCAAGAGGATCTTGACAGACTCAATCAAGGATCACTTGATCCCCAATTTGTCATAATTGAAGACACCAAAGTAAATGTTTGATTCCCTAACCAGACTATATGAAATAAATAATACCAACAAGAAGTTGACACTAAGGCATCAACTCAGAAATGTAATGATGAACAAGTCAGAAACAATCTCCGACTACTTCATGAGAATTTCATAGATCAAGGACCAACTAGCAGCTATTGGATACTTTGTGGATGATGTAGATCTTGTGACTACTACACTTAATGGTTTTCCATCTACTTGTGACCCATTTGTTCAAGGAATTTGCACGAGAAGTAAATTTCCAAATTTTGACAAGTTGTGGACAGACTGTACCCAAGAAGAATCTAGATTGATATCCAAATCACAGAAGACTAATGATGAAGAAAACCAAGATCTTTCCGCTCATGTGAAGAAAAGGAAATAAAGGAGAGATTCCAGTCTGAAGAAAACTAGAATACCACACCATAAGAAGGATATATCTAAAATTAGATGTTACACTTGTAAGAAGTTGGGACATTATGCCTTTCAATGTCCGCATGGAAAAGGAAAGAGAAAGCATCATGCACATGCAACAGATATGGAAGAGTCCACACCTTAGAAGAAGACACAATATTCAAATGATGAAGAATATGTATTTGTCTCAGCCCTCACAAGTACTCTCACTCAAGGAAGTGATATCTGGCTCGTGGATAGTGGTGCTTCCAAGCACATGACCAGGTTCAGAAGCTCCCTCACGAAATTGACAGAAACTAGTTCATCTCTTCAAGTGGAAGTTGGGGATGATTCTAGACATGTAGTCAAAGGAATATGAGAAGCCTCCTACCAGCTTGATTCAGGTAATTCTATCTCAATTAAAGATGTATTTTTTGTAAAGTCTTAAAGAAGAATATTCTTTCTATTTCTTCTTTAGAAGATAAAAGCTTCAGAGTAGCGTTTGTGGATGGTCAAGTTCTTCTATGGCCCAAGGGTTGAAATGTTGATTCGACTACTGTGATTGGTGTCCAAGAGGGAGGATTGTATAAATTGAAGGGACACCCATAACAATCCCTTGTACATAACAATGTTAGCTCTAATGAGCTATGGCACCGAAGAATTGCTCACCTCAATTACATAGCATTACCAGTTTTGAGCAAGATGGTTATAGGTATACTAGATATGCAGGTAGAACATGATGGAGTTTATAAAAGATGCACACTTGGAAAGAATGGCAAGGGAATTTCTCAAGCAGTGACAACAAATCCAAGGGGATCTTGGCCATTTCATAAGGTGTCTTGTCACTTTATGGTCTGAGGTGGGCTTGTTTAAGCACATGGACTGTTGTGTGTATTGCTTCTCAACAACTCCATTTTGTTGTGGAGTTCTTGGGATTGTGTATTCTCTCTTGATCCCATGTTCATCGCATAATTCCTTGAAGTCTCTTGACATAAACTCTCCTCCCCGATCTGATCTTACTGCCTTTAACCTCTTTCCTGTTTGAGTCTCTGTTAAAGCCTTAAATATTTTAAACTTCTCAAATGCTTTAGCTTTTTCCTTGAGAAAGGCAGCCCAAGTAAGTCTGGAGTAATCATCGATAATCAACATGAAGTAGTTTTCTTTCCCCGTGCCTTCTTGTCTTGATGGTCCACATAAATCCATATGAACTAGTTGGAGTGGTTTCTCTGTTGAAGTAAAGCTCTTGGACTTAAACTGTGTCCTGTTTTGCTTCCCTACTTGAAAGGGTTTACACATTGAATCTTGGGACTTTGATATTCTCGGAAGATCTTTTACTGCCTCGAGGTTTTTGAGTTTGATTAAGTGGTCAAAGTTTAGATGTCCAAGTCTCCTATGCCATAACCAACTTTCATCATGTTTTCTTAGATGACATTCTTCTCTATTTTCTTTCAACACATATACATTATTTTCTGTCCTTATGCCTTTGGCCACCCCTTGTCCTGAGTTTACAGACTTTATCTTGCAGTCCTTAGACGTGAACAACACTTCACACCCTCTATCACACATTTGACTTACACTGAGCAGATTATGTTTCAGCCCATCCACAAGTAGAACATCTTGGGCTTTTCCTTTTCCATTACTTAAGCTCACCATCCCTTTGCCCTTTATTTTCCCTGGAGCATCATTTCCAAAGGTTATGTTTCCTGATTTGCTTTCACTTAGAGATA
>JASDQU010418335.1:0-10240 GCA_032191745.1 Picea mariana
ATCTTGCAGGTTTTTCCCTCCCTTTACATTTGGAAGCTGTAGCTACCTTTGGAAGTCATTACTTCCCTTGAACAATAACTATTGATTATTTCTAATATATTGTGCATGGTGTATTGTGGGGTATTGGTGTAACTCTTATAATATTGTTCATTGCTCATTGGATATAGTTGAATGGTTTAAGTATAAGTTGAAAAAGGTTTTAAATTGTACTTGATACTGATTCACCCCCCTCTCAGTATCAACAGAGGATTCATCTGTAAATAAAGTAGGAGTACATAACTTTAGATATCTTGTAAAAAATCCCCAATTTTATATTTCTTTAAAGATTATGGATAAGATTTCCCATTGTTGCCTCACTGATGGCATTTCGGGCCCAAGTGTGATGTCGAATATTATTATGGAAGAGCTAGGCTTGTCTTGTACAAATGAAAATGCCAGAAGCATGCTCTCCTATAATAGTCTACAACAAACAACCATAGGCGAGATTAAGGATGTGACTTTTGTTTTATGCACTCATCCTAAAATAAGGATGACCCTCAACATTCAGGTAATTGATATGCATGTAAGAAATTATTCGATTATCTTAGGAAGAGATTGGAAATCCTTAACATGTGGGTACCTCCCACTTGACGAGACGAATTTATCTGTGCCTCGTAATGGTAAGAACATTATAGTCCTTAGAGAGGGAAGGATTTCACCCTACATAGAGAGTGTTCCACAATCTAGTGTAAACTATATCGAAGAGGACCTAGGAGTGTATTCCATCTTTGTTGAGGAGGATGATAATCCTTTGGAACAAATTGATTTAGATGATGATATGTGGCACATGAACTTTGATGGTTGATGCTTTAATGGAGGTAATGGGGCTGGCATTATCTTGGTTTCCCCTGCAGGAAAAAAATATAATTTGTCTTACAGTTTAGAGTTTTCTTGTATAAACAATGTCACTGAGTTAGAAACTTTATTATTAGCCATTGAAAAATTCCATAATCTTGGTTGTAGTCACCTTTCAGTTTTTGGAGATTATGATCTTATTGTGAGCCTCATACGTAATATATTCTCTCCTAGAAACAAGCTAATAGAACGATACACCCAAACTATTTGGAAACTTATCTAGAACCTTTTATCTTTCAACATCACTCATGATAAGATGGATTTGAATTCAATGGTTGATCGTCTAGCTTCCTTTGTAGCTTCTCCTAATAAAAAACTTTTTTCTCACAGGCCTGATAGTTATTTTCAATCCCTATATTGTCTATATATCCCTGAAAATGTATAATCTTTGCAGGCCCTCACTAACAATGAGAGCATTGGTGCTTTCATTCAAGATGAACCTCTTAAGACCGAGGAAATTATATCTATATAAAACAATAAGATTCCTGAGGGCTTGACTCCTCTGGAGAGTTCGTTTTCATCAAGTGATGTAGGCCATAAATACAAACAAAAATAAGAGGAGTTACGAACGAGGGTGGGTGAAACCATCCCCTTGAACATTGGGGCACTCGAATCTTAAAGGAACGTTAACATAAGTACCCAATGTTCTGAAAAGAAGAAATGAATATTGCCAAGATACTTGGTGGATTTCAAGAGGTTTATGCTGGGTTGTATAAGGATCTTCGTGGTTTTGATCCTAGTCTTTTACAAAATTCTATCCCCATCAAGGAAGGTATGAAACCAGCTATGCAAGAAAAAAGACCTATTAACTCTTCATCTAAGGAAACTCTTCAAAGGGAGTTGGAAAATTTCTTAAGGACTGGTATTATTTTTTAAGTCCACCCCGAATGGGTTTCCAATTGGGTACCTGCTTCGAAGACCATTGATCATCTTAGAACCTGCGTTAATTTCTGCACTTTCAGTCAAGATATTATGAGAAATCCTTTTTCTCCTCTCAGTATGGAAATGGTTCTACGACAGGTTGTAGAGTCCCAGTTAAGGACTTTACTTGACATTTTTTTGGGTTGTAATAAAATCAAGGTAAAAGGGGTAGATGCTCACCAAACTACTCTTATCATTAATTGGGGTACCATGTCTTACAAATGCCTGCCTTCTGTCTTACCTTATGAAAGTATTGCTTTCAAAATACCTATACACACAACTTCCGATGAATTGGTCAATATCCATCTCTATCTTGATGATCTAATTGTGTGCGTCAAAAGGATGATAATTACATCATATTTCCAAGTGTTGTTCCTCGGACCTTTCAAAATTGCTTTTGTATTGGACACTAAATCTTACATTTTAAAGGATTTATAGAAGCAATGGTTTTCCTACAACACTAAGAGTTCTCCCTTGAAATATTGTGAGGGACCAACGTGGAAAGTTCTAGTGCTGATTGGATTTTCTGTATACTAGTAGCATATCTTTGATTTCATTTTTGTGCTTCTCTTCTCTGCTTTACAATAGTTTGACTTCTGATTTCTGTGTTAAAACTTTTCTTGCTTCTTTTTTGATTTCTGTCTTTTATTGTTGTTGTTTTAATTTCTGCAATTTACTTCTGTCATGATTTTGTTTCCTATCATCTTTTAGTTAATTTTGTCAAAATAGGATATTGGATCAATTCTGCCATAGTGAAACTGCTGCAAAGCATTGTTAGTCAATAACAACCAAGCTTACACAGTTGTTACGATGTTTCCTCTGAAGGCACCCTTGGAATTGTTATATATTTCCACTGTTGTCCTATAAAGAATTGGTTATGTCTCGCTTCTTCTTTCCATTTCTTCATCGATTGACATTTTTGAGAGAAAGTCTAAAATGTTTCCCCCCTTGAAGTTAAGAACAGATTCTGGTTGAATGATTATGCATACAGTGGTAAAACCCCTCATACTTAACACTTTTCATGAGTTATTCCCAAATTCCCGGTCATTTTTCCATTAAATCCACTCACTTGCCCCTATTGCATAATATTCATGGTTATATCTCCTTGATTTGTTGTTCTTGGTTTACAAAACCATGAGTTTTAAGCTCTAAATTTGTTGAAAACAAATTTCCCTATGGATTCGCCAGTTTTTTGACGATTAAAATCACAACGAAGTTTTTCCCACAAAGTGTTTCTAAAGCCTGTTATTATAAAAGATAAATAATACTAGCAGGTGGGACACCCTTGTATATTGGAGATCATATCTGGTTCTTATTTGATGTCGTGCTATTGTTTGACACTGCTTACCTGGTTGATGAGATCTTGTTTTTATTGGCGATGGATTGGGCTTATTATGTGTTGGTTCTATTGTGCAACAAGTAAATGATGAATAAGGCATGTTATGTTCTAAGCTCTAATTTTATGTTACAACAACCTACATTATTCATTGATACCATTGCTATCTATTCTTGGGACACCTGCACAACAAACATGTTAGTAACAAGACATAAGGAGAAGTTGGAAAAAGTCAAACACAATACAACAAATGCAAAAGGAATGGATCTAACCATGCAAATATACTACACTACATGCATCAAAATTTAATGGATTGTTGTTATCCTAGCTACTAAGTTAATAGCTATGCGATTTATTGAGTTATATAGTTGATATGCATTATAATTATGTTATGGAATAAGTGGATATGGGTCATGCTATTGGTTTTAATGGTTGATGGTTTCGATACATGGTTTAATTAATTGAGTTAATGGAATCTTGCTGGCATGTACTAAGGAATTAATGGACTGGGGATGGAGGCGACGTGCATTTATTGGACGTCACCCTTACTCCTTCCATCAACCGCCACCCTAGTCGGTCTATTGTTCAAACTGTGTTGACGTGGTTAGGATTCGACTTTCAAGCAGAGAGGAACCTCTCGACCAACTCGCATTTTAAGGTTTTTTTATTACAGGTATCTTTTTTTTTTTTCCATCCATGAGTTGCTCTAGTTATGAAATGGATATTGGCTCAGATGTATGGGTTTGTGTTTTTTCTTAAGTATGGAAACTGTGTAAAATTGTGTTTTTTTCTGGAATGAATCGTTGGTGTCTTTCTCTACGATAATGTCTGAAGTTACTGTGTATTTTTCCATCCTGAGTGTTAGCATCCATAAAGGCTCTCTGTCATCCTTGTTGGTTTAGTTGGAATGTTTTGTTTGGTCTTAGTTATTGACTGTCTTCATATTTTCATATCACCATGCCCAATCTTTTACTTTTATGGGGTTTAGTGGGTTGGAAGCGCTTTGTGTCACTGCGTATTATTCACTTCGGCATTGGGTTGTTCATGCTACTAATGGTCACACAGTGGGTTATATTTCTTTTTCACGGCTATGTTTCCACCTCAGCGTTGTTAGTTGGTTGGCTGGGAGAGCCACGAGGGTTAAACCCTGTGTGTGCTAAGTATCATTACAAAGACAAAATGGAGCCTTGATCCTCTATTCATAGCCTCTCCTGTCACAAGATTTTTCACCCTATCCATGAAGTGAATTTGGGTATTCTTTGTGTGTGCACCAATGGGTCTCAGAGGTTTAGGAGTCAACTCTATCCTGCCCGTGTTGGTCCACAGAGAAAACCCACGACTCCTCAAGTCCGAGGATTGATAGAGAATATTTTTGTGGCATGTCGGGTTTAATATTGGTTGTTATTGATTGGTGTGTGTTGTCGACATGGTTGATTACTAGCTCGCCTCGTTGTTTATGTGATGATGGTGTTGGTTTTGGTATCTAGTTACTACATTTTTTTATGGTTAAGTTTAGCATGGTTAATTGGAATGAGTTGTTAAATAAAATACAAAGTCGTTTTCCTTGTGTTTATTAAATTTATAACCCAACACTGTTTTAATTGATTAATGCACAATTATGGTTCGTGCTTGATGCATTGGTATGAGTGGTGTTCCTATAGCATGAATCAATGATTACTGTAACTCTTTGTTTTTAATGGCCAAATGATTATTGCAATCAGGGTGTTTATGACATTTCCATTCATTATATATGTATGGTTATTTTATTGCGTCGTCAAGGAGGGCACAAGTTTTACACAGTGTGGTTCGATTGCAATATTGATCAATTTGGGAAATATTGTTGCTTCCTCTTTGTATTGGCTTGGTAGCTCAACCTGATAGGTTGAGTTAATGATACTATGACTGTGCGTTTTAGAATTGTTCAATGGTAATGTTGCAATCGTGGTGATTATGGCATGATTTTCCACTTTTTTTTTTATCAATATTAATTGATTGCGCCATTGGAGAAGGTCATGGGTTTTTGAACATGGCTTTATTGAGATTTGATCGATTGTTTTGTAAAATTGGGCCTACTATTGTTGCCTCATTGTATTTGATGGATAGCCCAACATTTTGAATGTTTAGAGACAAAGAAATTGGACTTGTACAGTCAAAGTAATACACTTACGTTTGGTCAAATGGTTTTGTGTATCCCACAACATAGCGTGAGTGAAGTGGTGATTGTTTTCTGTGTGTTTAAATGGCAAGTCAGGGTCTTGCAATTTGGATATGAATTGTGCTGTCGAATGTCCACTATGCATGTTAAATGGATACCATGCTTTTTAAAAGTGATAGGCAGTGGTGTTATGGCAGTATAACTTCGTTGCAATTCAATTTTTAAATGATTAAAATAAAAAATCGAGCATGACATTTGAGTTGTATATGATGATTGGAATAATTCGTGGGTAGTGGTTGTTTTTTATGCTGAACATAGAGGAAGTAGTTTACTGGTTATGCATTTGGGAATTGTTGAAAATATTAATGAGAGGAGCAGAGCTCCCCTATAGGTTGTTGTGGAATTAATACTTTATGTTTTGATGATACTATGTTAAATATTTGATTAAAATAGTGAGCAAGTTAAATATGCAAAGTTGTTTGGACAATACACAGTAATTGTTTGGGGTCTCAGTGATCATTTGGTTGATGTGTTTCCTTTTGTAGAATGGTTTTATGGATCATTGAATTAATTTTATGAACATTAATTGCTCTCCTTCCCTACCATTATTTCGCTTTTTGCTAATTACAACCTCCTCGCCTTCCCACATTAATTTTTCACCCCCTGTTCAAAAATTAATTACAGTCAAGAAATTGTTTGTATTGAAACAGTTTAAAGTCGTTGGATTACAATGGTTTTCTTATTGGTTGAATTACAATTGATTGTTGTGGTATTTGAGTAGTAACTGTGTTTTTCCCCCCCTCATTTTATCATTCTTCGCTTAATAAAAGATCCTCGCATATCCCATGACCTTTTGTTCACCCCCTGTTCATTGACGACAATTAAACACTTGTTATGGATTGGATTGCATGAGATTGATATGTTGCTGATCCAAAATATATTTCATATTTTTAAAGAGTTATCATGTATGGTTGTTTAAAATACTATTTGCTAATCCATCATGCATGCAAGAATAATTGTTTTCAGCCGAGGTAGCCATGGAAGAGGCAACCGAGGGAAAGGTAATTGGAAGAGAGGCCCAAGAAGGCCAAGGATGTCCATACACTTTGACGCTAACTCACAAGAGCTGGGCCAGTTGTTTCAGGCCAGATTTTTCAATTGGATTGGGCAAGGAATAGTCCAACCTAGGCCTGAAAGGCCTCCTTTCCAAGCTCCACAAGCCCCTAGTATTCCCGTGCCCCCTCATGTCTTATTTTAACCCGAGGTTCCCGAAAACGACGGATGGCAAGAGATTGTCCATTCGGTAGTCTCTGAACATCGTGTCTGGCCCAGTTTGTCCCTACCTTCTCCCCCGCCTATTAACCCCATTTTCCAAGCTGCACCTGTTCACTCACCGGTTCAGTCTGCTCATGCTAGAAAAAGGTTGAAAATCGACACCCACCATGCCCTTGATGAAGGAAAATCCATTGTTTCCCCTTCTTCAGCCTCCAATGTCTCTGATAAATCTGTGTCTTCCTGGATGCATTTGAGGGATGATTGTTCTCACGTGATCAACGAGTTTAGGCCTAAAGAATCATCACAACCAAAGGAAAATTCAGGAAAATAAAAGGGTGATAGAAACAATCAAGGAAAGATTGCATCTTAGAGTGGGAAATATGGATTTTGAGTTCTATGCTTGATGATCGAGATCCTCTAGTATTTCACCGATGGCATGTCAAAGACCTCAGGGTAGTGATCCTTACACTCTTATTGTAATCCTACCTGATTTTTGAAGATCTTGAAGTTATTGCTCGATTTATGAAGCTCATCTCTAGGAACAGACGTCAATGCTTCTTGAAGATGCATATTATATTGTACTTAAATATCATCAAATGATTTTGATATGTAGATCTGTTGTGTATTTCTCGCGACTACACTTTATAGACATTTATATGACATGGATATGTAGTGTACTTGATTGGAAGCCATGATTAGTTCATCATGAGCATGGGTATTCCACCCTCAAAGAGATTATTATTATTTTACAGATGGTGCACTCCCAAACTCTGGTCCCAGGCTAACTCCACTCCATGCGTTCCCACTGGTAAATATATTTTAATGTATTTTGGCCATCAATTTCTCTTCTGACCTCACACATTAGGAGGCATCTTTTATAGCCCAAAAATTCCCTACCTATGCATACATGGCATTGGCCTTTTCACTTACACAATTTGCCAAATTATTGTTGACGATCCTTCTTAAAAAACCATTTATTGGAGCATGTATGCACCCTGATGAACTACTTCTCATGTACATACGCCAACTGCATACTAGTTAACCCGCTACATATGTGAGCTACATGCTAGAAAGACCGTGTTTGCCTCCAAAAGTTACAAAAAATATATAATTGCAAGGAATTCGGTAGAGTTTACGGGATATCGAGGGTTTCCCAACCATTTCACCCATTTTATCCCTTCCCCAAACTGAATAACCATATTTTTCTCATATAAAAATAGGTCTTGGGGTCCCATTTACAACATCAAGTAAGAGAACAAAGAAACTCTCCCAAAATCCCTTCCCCTTCTAGCCCAAGTTTTGAATCCCTTTCTAAGATTTTTAATCAATATTCCCCCTCTATCCCTTTATCCTTATACAACCCTTTCCCTTTTCCCAAAGAGATCAGTTGGTTGTGAGAGGATGTGTGGGAATGATGCACTTGGAGCAACAATAAGAGGAGCCCAGAGATCGTTCACAGAGTGTTTTTCGATAAGAAGGTTGTAATCTTTCTAATATTCATTTTGAATAAAAGAGTTATTTCATGTCCCAATACATTGTGTCATTATATCTTTATTGATTAATGCATCTATGCTTATATTTGAATATCAAAAGTAACAAATAGAGATTGTATATTTGTAGAATTGTTTTCCTAAGAGTTCTTGTAGGTCATATTTGTGAGGAGACCCATATCCTAGGAAGCTAAAAAGGTGAAGGAAGTCTACATTGAATGTTAGGACCAAAGGTACACCTAATCTTCTTCCCTCCTCTCTCTTGTTTTTCATTTTAGATAGTTTTTGGGTAGTTTAGGAATAAAATTGTCTTTTAAGGGAATTCAGTGTTCTTCCTGTACCTCGACCCAGTATAGTAATAGGGGGATTTTCCCCACTAGCAATAGCTATCTAATATACGTGCAGGGTCCAATAGTAGTACTCGACCCACTATATAAGAAAATAAATGAGGTTAGACTGTACCCTTAGACGTATTATCTGACTACCTAGGTGTTAAGCCCTAATATTGACTCGTTACCCCTTAATTGGGGCATATGATATTAGTAATGTTATTTTATTTATGTCGGCCTTAGGCCATTAGTTGTAATTATACCTCCTAGTCTCCTATATATACCAAGGAGACATTTTCATTTTGAATCATCTTGTACTTGAACATTTAAGTGGGGTAAAAGGAGGTTGTCCCCTCGAAGAGGCTTATTATCTGAAATTATCTCTTTTTCAAGGTGGTGATTACTTTTTCTGATGTTTTTCTATGCTATATTGATATTTGGTTCTTAACATATGGTATCAGAGCTCAAGGTCTTGGGGTTTCACTGGTACATCTGAGGCACCTTGGTATTTTCGCTATAACTTTTTTTCTACAATGTTTCAGAAGGAACGACTTGTAAGATATTTAGTAGACGGATCAAGGTATGTTGGGTTCAAATTTCAGCTCCTGAGGCCTTATAATTTCAGAGATACAGCCTATAAAAGATAGGTTTCTGGAATCATCCTGAACTTAGTCATTGTGGAATTTTCGCTATAATTTTTTTTTTGTAATGTTTCAGACCCTGAACTCTAGAGGATATTCACAGAAATTAGTAAGGTATCTGTGGTAAAAAATTCATCTTCTGGGTCATCTTAAATTTGTAGATACACCCTGTGTAAGATAGGGTATATGACTAGTCCTATTGACTAGTCTCAAGAAGGTGTTCCAGGTAAAACAATCATAACTTCTTCCTATAGTATCCAAATTGAGTGGCATTGGTTTCATTGGATCATGGACAGTATTTAGTATTTCTGGTATGTGTTTCAGAATTTCATATCAATTATTTTGTGCGGGGCACGCTATACAAATGATATCGCCAGGAAAGGCCAAAAATCGGCAAGTTGTGGGGAAGTTAGCATAAATTCCACTTGGAAAATCCAATTTTGATCAGACCTGTGGCATTGCAGAGAAGAAATATCAGATAACTACATAAAATAAATTTTCATAACCAGAAGGGCCGAAACTTGGGATATACAAAAGAAGAAAGATTGTCTAAAAGAACCACCTCAAAATCAAGGTTCAAAAGTGATACTTGGCCAACATGCCACCCAAAAAGGGAAATTCTACACCAAATAAGCCTCCATAAAATCTTACTTGGAATCTTGATGAAGGTGAATAAATGCATAGGGACATTAATGATTTACAAAAGAAGATAGTAACAAAATATGAACTACAAGATATGGAAGCTAAGTTGGAGGCAAAGATGGATGGTTTAAAAGAGGAGATCATGGAATTATTGAAAAATTTCGTAACTGAGAAGACACTTGAAAGTGAAAATGCATCCCATGAAATTCATGATGAGGACACACGGAAGGTGAATCAAGAATGGAGAAACTCCAAATTTGGGTTGAAGACCAACCATGTTCCTAAGATCGATATGAGGAAGTTTGATGACAATGACCCAATCACATGGATACTTCAGATGCACCAATTCTTTGATCTACATAATGTGCCACATACACAAAATGTACGAATTGCTTCTTTATATTTAGAACCTAATCAATTTGTATGGTATCGATGGCTTTGTTCTCGCAAATCACTCGTCACTTGGACAATTTTCATAGAAGAAATGATAGCACACTATGAGGATACAAGGAGCAATACCTTCTTTAGCCAATTGATAAATCTCAAGCAAAAGGGTT
>JASDQU010418344.1:0-10083 GCA_032191745.1 Picea mariana
CTAATTTTATTTTAAATTATCCTCTCAAAACAACTTTATTAGGCTAACAAGCATTAAAAAATGCCACTAACCCTTTAATATTATTCGATTATTATCCTAAGTTCATTTATTCATGCAGGGACGAGTGGCGGGCGAGCTGTGGTCAACGAGACAAATGGGCAAGGGAGAGAGGGGCACAATGGTGGATGAAAAATGCAGCAGGGTGATGGAGGATCGGGCGAAATGGATGGAGTGGAAATGGAAATAACCGAGAGACCAGCAAGCTAGATGTCTTCATCACGGGGCAACGCCAAATAACAGCAGAAGAATCGGGTTACCTATGATTATAGGACTCTAACATATAGCACCTACTTGGACAAGGCAAAGAAACCTATATCCATTATGCGTGTTGACATGACAGACAACGAAGTCCTGATGATAGTAACACTGACTATTCCCCACAACCTGTCCAGAAACATGCAGAAAAGATATTGCCAGGTAATGGGATATCCATTACCAATTTTAATATATTGCCCAAAACAGTATATGATTGTGGTGAATGTGATCGGGTTATATCGCTCAACGAAACAAGTATTGTGGAAAAAATTCCCGCTATTTGTTCAGAATATCGTTTCGTCCTGGACACAACTATTAGCCAACTTGCACAGAGCAACGACACTTACCCAATCAGAACCATTGGTGCAGTTGTCACACTCACGAGAAAACTTGGTTCACAACACATTCTCCATATAAAAGATGGAGAGTCAGACAACGACAAGGCAATGGTATCGTTCTCCATATGCAGTTTTGTCCTTTACTTTCACATGTCCATGTATCTCGGTTATATTACACAACTATTGCAATGTTCCATGTTGCAGCTACAATTGTTCGACACCGATTCAAATTTGTTTTCCTCAATGGAACAACAATTGCATAAAGGGCAATTTCCACTTATGTTCTTCAAAAATATAACAAAGAAAAGAGATGTTAAAGAAAGGATATTCCACACAACCCAAGAAACATTTGTAACACAATTGCGAACAGACATAGTACAGGATCTCAAGAAACTAACTAGCTCTACAACTGTTGTGTGTATACATCTACAGTTTCATCCTCACTTTGCTCATACAAATTGCCTTCACCAATTTTCTGCAGTTTTTCTTTTTTTGTTGTGCAGTTGTATATTATATTGTTCAATATATTAACTGTTATGCTCACGTGCCYAGGTTGAGGGTGTTTTGGTTGTAGCGAATGCGTGCTCRACCCCCTTCGAGCCTGTATGTGCCAAATGCAACTCTCCTGCTTATACTTATGCTTTCATAAATGATGATACAATTGATTGTCTACGATGCAGTAAAAAATGCCCTTACATATATAGACATTGCCTCAATGCTGCCATCCGAACCGTGGGCAACACAATCGTACATTGTACAATTAGACAACCTCTGTTACAAGATGTGCTTCCTGGGTTAGCAGAATTGCCATATGAAGCATACCTACAGAACAAGGAAAACAATGTCTACATGTTGCACGACTTTCAGATACATAGTAAATTTACCTTAAATGAGGACAATGCAATATTGCATATCGACTGAATAAAAAAATAAAAAATAAAAAATAAAAAAAAACATATCAAGCTTTGGCAGGAAACGAAAAAATCTCATGTGTGTCAGTAATTTTTCTTCAATACTCAGATGAATGTTCGTCGGACTCGAGTTCTTCGGAGTTTACATCTATGGCTGTAAAATTTTCTTTCCATAGATTTTGTCTCTTTTTGTGCACTTGAAAAAACAAGGAGAATCTAACTACAAATCAAATCGTTGTTGTTATTTTGATTTTTTTTGCATCTCCCGATGAAAATTTTGCATATTTGTTGGGGTGTCCAAATGAGAAAAAAATGGTGGCTAGCTGTAGATTTGTTGGAGGAGTCTGCACCTTTTTGGGTGCCCAAATTGGAAAAATGTTTTCCAACTATATAACCATGGCAAGATTTCTGCATTTTTTGGGTACCCAAATAAAAAAGAAGATGATCTCCAACTATACATTTATGGTATGATATCTGCATTTTCTCGATGCCCTAATTGAAAAAAAAGGGCTCAACATGGATTGAAGCATGAGCTTGAGATCTTCAGAACTCGCTATAGAGATTGGGGACTTCGGGCATTGGAATTCATATAGGCAGGTGCATTTATTGTTGATTTACAAGCGCATAAGATTGTTCAGTCCATAAATGGGAAGCATGAGGACACACCCCATGCAAAGTATCCAATAGTGAATAACTCAGGCCCATCCTTTGAACCATCGAAATGGCTTGCTCCTCTGGGCAGAATCATGAGGCATTTCCAATAATATTGGAAATTTGGCATTGTTAAAACTAGTAGTGATAGAACATGGCACTATCAGAAGCAAATGTCCATAACGATCATGCTTCATGGTAAAATAGCAATCGACATGTTTCATGTTCCCCATTTGGGAGTTTGGTTATAGCTGGGATATAATGGCGAAGCTCCGCTGGTTTTGTGTTGTCTTGTGTTTGGTAGACTTTTGTTCATATCTCATGGCCCCGGTTATTTTCTCATGGGAACATATACCGGATGTAAGAGAAAACCAATGCCACGTGTTTTTTTTTAATATATATCAAATTGTTTGATGCATAGGTTGATGTGTACTGCTCTATGGACCCTTGTGGGATCTCACTTGGCACCTTCTGTGTTCATGCGTTGCCTTGTGACTCGATTTTCAATACATTTGGTGTTTACTTGGCTCTTGGTTGTATTCTTCGTTCTGGAAAATTAATGATACATTCAGGATCTTGGCGGATTTTCTATGATCTTAAAGAATATACAGGACCTACTTTGCCTTTTAATATAAGCTCTCTGACGCAAATGTAGTATGTGGCTCATTTTAGCACTTTTCCTTGATTGATGAACTTAGCAAAATTCATCTCCATGAATATTTTGAAATAAAAGGATATATACTATGTGAAGTCCAATGGAACTGTCATATCAACCACAGAACATTAAAATTAAAATTTGTCGTTGTTATACTTACGGTGAAGTTGACAGTACAATAACCCCAAAATTGATATTCTTGTGGCTTTTCGATGCTTCTCTTATACAAACACATCCTGGAAACTATAAGCATGGCTCGCTTTATCTATTCCTTGATTGAAGAGCCTGTTCACCTATTTAA
Organism: Picea mariana; assembly: GCA_032191745.1. Taxonomy (NCBI): domain Eukaryota; kingdom Viridiplantae; phylum Streptophyta; class Pinopsida; order Pinales; family Pinaceae; genus Picea; species Picea mariana. The sequence goes on from JASDQU010418344.1 coordinate 3,172, forward strand.
TGCACTTCATAGTTACTGTTAAGACCATCAATGGGGATTTCTTACACCAATTCCCGCTTCCGAGAATTGCCATCCCCTTTCTTTTTTCCCTTTCTGGTTACTTAGTCATTTTTTGGAAAATGTCTAGGTGTGGGGGTTAGCGGATTCACGTCTTCAGATTTCCACGGATACTTTTATATCACGAGTCCGACCGACCGCTTCCCTGTTTCATATTCAACAAACTTTTTGTATCGCGGGTTCCCGGGTAGGCGGGCTCAACATTGTGTTTCCATTGTTCCACCACCTACAAACAACACCTGGACTTCCCCGATCTACAAATTGGCAATCAAATTCCCCTTTCTTTTTCTCGTTTACTTTCCCTTTCTGGTTACTTAGTCGTTTTTCCGAATGTGTCGGTTTTTTTAATGTCTCATGCTTTTATATACAACACCCGAAGTTCCGCAATATACAAATTGACCGTCGAAGTCCATCGTTGTCCCATGTTTCATGTTACACATTTTGCAATCAAAAGTTGGGATACATATAATTTGACCATCGGGCCCTCACGTCTCTTGAGTAGAACTTGTGGCCCTGTTTTCAAGCCCGTCAATATTCCATGTTCCGAGTATGTCTCATGCTTTTATATCATGAGTCTGACCAATCGCTTACCCATTGCACACTTGGCCACTATTACCATTCCTGGCCAGGCTTCATCAACATTGTGCTTCCATTGTTCCGCTACCTACAGACAACACCTGAAATTCTGCAATATACAAATTGACTGCCGAAATCCATCATTGTGCCCTATTTTGTGTTACAAGTTTTGCAGTCAAAAGTTCGGAGACATGCAATTTGACCATCGGCCCCTCACATCTCCTGAGTATAACTTGTGATCCTATTTTGAAGCCCGACCGACCGCTTTCCATACTTGGCCATTTCTTGGAATCTCTTTCGCGGTTTGGCGGGTCGACGAAATGTGCAATGCTTAATCACTCTTCACCATCCCCGCCACCTTCGTACTTCTTTCTAGATATGCAATTATTAAGCTTTAATGCTAATAGCTCATCGTGCATGAACCGTTAAGATTGTTAGTAATGTCCAAAAGGCTAGAGAAGATTTGTCATCAATACAAATTAAACCAATATTTGCAAAGGGTTGTGTTATCCTTTCCAAGTGTTCATTTCAAGCATCATGCAATCTCTTTCGTGCATCGTCTGATTGGCGCCTTTACGAAATCTCTAATCCTTAATCGTTCTTCGTCGTCACCGCCACCTTCACACTTTTTTCTAAATATGCAATTAGTAAGCTTTAATGGTAACAACTCATTACGCACAAACTGTGGAGATTGTCATTGATCAGGGAAAGGCTCGAGGAGATATTCCATTTATACGCATTAAACCAAGATTTGTGAAGGGTTATATTATCCCTTCCAAATTTTCATTTCAAACATCATCTGGAGCAAACAGAAATTCTCGTTAACTTATGGCAGCAGTTTGACAACAATTTTGTCTAGATACAGTAAACACCTTTGGGCATGATGACCAGAAGTTCCAGTACTCTAGGTCATATTCTTACTACTCATCTCCCTTCACGTAGGAGCAAAAAAGGAGATGGTCACTTGGTGCACTGAGAGATATATTTCAAGCCAAAGAATTCCAAGGCAACCCCGCCTGCTCGGACAGCCCGCCCGCCTGCGTTGATGGCTGGCGCAAAGGTTGATGCGGTCGATTTCGAGCCGGAAGAAGATGATCTGATGGATGATGATACGATAATGGATGATGAGAATGCATACATTATTCCCAATGCTGCACCGAAGTTGAAATCAACCATAACGGGGGGCACTTCCCGGCTCGACGATGGTGGCCCTGACAAGACCAAAATAAGGGGTTTCAGAAACAAAACCGACGTTGAACGCAATAGCCGCTTTGCAACTCGAGAGTAGGAATTCCAGAGGTCCAAATTAGTCTGTTCTGGGCAGATGTCTTTCACTGTAAGGAAATGGTCTCTTGATGCTCCTAGAGATATATTTCAAGCCAAATAATTATTCAATTGCGGGACCACTCTCCTATTCTCTGGATATACAATTAACATCTTAGGGGATGAGGACCAAAACTCCCACTGGTGCAAGGCATATTCCTACTACTCATCTCCTTCCACCCAGAATGGACTAATTTGGGCCTCTGGAATTGCTCGTGCAGCCTGTGTCCTTGAAGTCTTCGACTATGAGAAGGTGGTCTCTTGGTGTGTCCTAACTTTCGATTTCGGGCTCTTCCGCTTGCCCTGCAACGTTTTTCGTCTTCTTCCTCATGGAAATATTGTGAGACTATCAATTTTACCACGAGGATGGGTTCTTATGTCCTCCTGCGTTTGAAAAATTCTGGGTTGCTTTCTTGTTGGGGTGCTCCGTTGGAGCGATGCTGCAAGATGTCATGCTCTTCGCAGTGGCGGCCACAAATTGGAAACCCTTCTCACCGAGGCCCTTTCCCGTTATTTGTACAATTGAGTGGTGCCTTGCAATGTCTCCGGGTTGCCAGCATCAGGAGCAAGAGTGTTGTTCACCTGCTTCAAACCAAGGAATTATTCCACTGCGTAACAACTCTCATGTTTCTTTGTTGCCTTAGGTCTTCCGCAAGATATTGAGATTGCAGTAGTGAACATTGACCTTCCGAGGAGAATACTGCAAGGAATTCCTAAAAAAAAAAAGGCATGGTAATGAGTTTTGTATGCATGTTTAAGAGCATCTCGATGGCTCCTGCATGTTGTCCCACTAGAGGAACAACACATACTTGTATTTTTTTATTTTTTTTTGTAGATCCCGTACCTGTGTTTATGACAAAAATGTTCAATGTTTTGGTGCAAAGAACTCAGCCTATGTTTATGACAAATATGTTCAATGTTTTGGTGCAAAGAACTTAGTCCAATTTCTATGGATAGATATACACTGCCCAATATATATATATTTATTTATTTATTTATGGATTTACTATTAAAAAAAACTCCTTGGAATCTTGGTTGTTGCTTCTTTGCTGAATTTAACACCTCTTCTCATTAGCATGGTTCGATAGTCTCATAGTTCTTGAATATTGTATTGGATTAAGTAATTTGATCTAATATGGAGCATTTATCAATTATATGACAATGCATTGTGTCGATCCCATAAGGCTTCTACGGAAACAAAAATGAATTTCAGACAGTTTCAAACCAACATTCAATTATATTCATAATGCAGATAGAACATAGCAAGACTAAATCACGATGCGGCAGTCGGGGCCTCGCCCTAGAAATTTTGTTTTCATCTCAGCCTTGCTAAGCAAACGATTTCTTATTTCCCTTTCGCTTCCTTGATTCCTTTACTCCAAAAGGGAACATTTTATTAATTGTCCATCCCCTGGCCTCTATTTGAGCAMTTTTTACTTTATTAATGAAATTACCAAATTTCTTGTTCGCGAACAAAAAAAATAAAAATAAAAACTGATCTATGATGGTTGTAGTCAAATGGGACTATGAAATCAACTACAATATTAACATTCAAGATCGTCATTGTTGTTTCTAGACATGCAATTATTAAGCTTTAATGCTAACAACCCGTCATGCAAGAAGTTTAATACTTAAGTTAATATGTCAAAGTCATGGAAGAATGTATCAAGAACACAATTACTCCCACAAGTTGCAATAAAAACTAATCTTCAACAAAGCATTTGCTCACACCCTTTTTAATGGTACAGACACAATAGAAAACGAGTAAGTGGATAAAATATTGGACTAGAAAATGATGGTTTTGCAACAATGTGGCTTGTTTGAGACCAATTCCCGYTTACGAAAATTGCCCTTCGCTTTTCTATTTTCCCACTCTTTATCCCCTTCTTTTCCCTCTTCTATACTTAACCAAATTCCCCTTTCTTTTTCCCCTGTGGTTTCTCTTTCTGGTTACTTAGTCGTTTTTTTTGTCTGAAAATGTCTTGCTACGCGGGTTGACGGATTCACAGGTTCACATTTTTATTCATGCTTTTATATCACGATTCCAACCGAGCGCTTCCCCTTTCCATACCTAGCCAATCTTTTGATCATGGGTTCCAGCCCAGGCGGTCTCTAAATTGCACTTCCATTGTTCTGTGACCTGCAAACAACACTCCGGCTTCTGCGATATGCAAATTTACTTCCGAACTCCCACATCATCCCCTCTTTCGTGTTACACATTTTGCACTCAAATGTTCCGATACATACAATTTGACCGTCGGGGCCTCACATCTCCTCGGGAACCCTTGTCACCCTATTTTGAAGCTCGTCCGACCGCTTTCGACACTTGGCCATTTCTTGGAATCTCTTTCGTGGATCGTTAGGTTGGCGGGTTCAGAAATTTCCAATTCCTAGTCATTGTTTCATGTGCCTGCCACCTTCGGACTTATTTCCAAGTATATGCAATAAGTATATAAGTTCTCCAAAAACATACAAAAAAGATCTTTCCAGAAAATGGAATATCTATTACAGATTTGAATATATTATCCCTTCTTTTCCATCTTCTATACTTAACCAAATTCCCATTTCTTTTTCCCCTCTACTTTCTCTTTCTGGTTACTTAGTCGTTTTTTCGAATGTTCACATTTGCACTCGTGATTTTATATCGTGACTCCAACTGACCACTTCCCATTCCATACCTAGCCACTTTTCAGATCACGGATTCTTGGGCAGGCGGGCTCTAGATTGCACTTCCATTGTTTTGTGACCTGCAAACAACACCTAGACTTTCGTGATATACAAATTTACTGTCGGACTCCCACATCATACCCTCTTCCGTGATACACAGTTTGCACTCAAAAGTTATGAGACCTGCAATTTGACCTTCGGGTCCTCACATCTCCTGGGGAACTATTGTCGCCCCATTTTGAAGCCCGTGCGTCCACTTTCCATACTTGGCCATTTCTTGGAATCTCTTTCACAAATCGTCGGGTTGGCGGGTTCACGAAATCTCCAACTCCTAATCGTTGTTTCCTGTGCTCGCCACCTTCACACTTCTTTCCAAGTATGCAATAACTGAGGTTTAATGCTAACAACTCACCATGCCTCCAAGAGAAAGTCATACTAACTGCCCCTACACAACTTGTCCAGAAACATGCAGAAAATATCATGCTAGGTAATGGGATATCTATTACAAATATCAATATATTAGCAAAATGAGTCCCACCGACCGTTTCCCTATTCCATACTTACCGACTTTTTCACTTGCGGGTTCCCGGACAAGTAAATTGCACTTCCAGTGTTCCTTGACCTGCAAATAACACCCCCACTTCCGCGATATACAAATTGACTTCTAGACTCCCACATCATCCCCTCTTCCGTGTTACACATTTTGCACTCAAAAGTTATGATACATACAATTTGACCGTCGGGGCCTCATGTCTCCTTAGGAACCCTTGTCACCCAGTTTTGAAGCCCGTTCGACCGCTTTCCACACTTGGCCATTTCTTGGAATCTCTTTCGCGGATCGTCAGGTTAGCGGGTTCAAGAAATTTCCAATTCCTAGTCATTGTTTCATGTGCCTGCCACCTTCACACTTCTTTCCAAGTATATGCAATAAGTATACAACTTCTCCAAAAACATGCAGAAAAGATCTTGCCAGGAAATGGGATATCTATTACAGATTTGAATATATTAGCCTTTCTTTTCCCTCTTCTATACTTAACCAAATTCCCCTTTATCTTTCCCCTCTACTTTCTCTTTCTCGTTACTTAGTCATTTTTCTGAAAATGTCTAGCTGCATGGGTTGGCGGACTCACGGGTTCACATTTTCACTCGTGCTTTTATATCGCGACTCCGATCGATTGCTTCCCCATTCCATACCTAGCCACTTTTTCGATCGCTGATTCCCGAGTAGGCGGGCTCTAGATTGCACTTCCATTGTTCCGTGACTTGCAAACAACACCCCGACTTCCGCGATATACAAATTTACAATTGGTCTCTCACATCATACCCTCTTCCGTGTTACATAGTTTACACTCAAAAGTTATGAGACCTACAATTTTACCGTCGGGTCATCACGTCTCCTGTGGAACTATTGTCACCCCGTTTTGAATCCCGTCCATCCGCTTTCCATACTTCGCCATTTCTTYGAATCTCTTTCGCGGATCGTTGGGTTGGCAAGTTCACGAAATATCCAATTCCTAATCRTTRTTTCCTGTGCCCGCCACCTTCGCACTTCTTTCCAAATATGCAATAACTGAGGTTTAATGCTAACAACTCACCATGCCTCGAGGAGATCGTCATAATAACTGTCCCTACACAACTTGTCCAGAAACATGCAGAAAATATCATGTCAGGTAATGGGATATCTATTACAAATATCAATATATTAGTGAAAACGAATTCCACCGACCATTTCCCTGTTCCATACTTACTGACTTTTTCGCTTACGGGTTCCCGGACAAGTGGGTTCAAGATTTCCCTTGCATTGTTTCGTGACCTGCAAACCACACCCGGAATTCCGCGATATACATGCAGAAAATATCTTGCTAGGTAATGGGATATATATTACAAATTTCAATATATTAGCGAAAACGAGTCTGACCGATCGTTTCCCTATTCCATACTTAGCCACTTTTTCAATTGGGTTTCCCGGACAGGCGAGCTCAAGATTGCCCTTCCATTGTTCTGCGACCTGCAAACAACACCCAAAATTCTGCAAATATACAAACCGGTCGCTGGACTGCCCCATCATGCACTCTTCCCTTTTACGCCTTTTACAGTCAAAATTTATGAGACATACAATTTGACTGTCGGGCCCTCACCTCTCCTGAGAATCCCCTATAACCCTATTTTGAAACGCGTCCGACCGATTTTCATATTTGGCCATTCCTTACTTGCTCTTCCCCATCCCTGTAACCTTCGCACTTGTTTATAATAAAAAACTGTTTATAAAAACACACACACACACACACA
>JASDQU010418345.1:0-10239 GCA_032191745.1 Picea mariana
CACTTCCTCCCAGTCCTGATCACATTCTGTAAATATTTCATCTTCAAATTTATCATGTGTGTATGGCCAACATGAAGAGACTTGTGATGCATGCTCAAGTACCAGGCTTCTAGGGTCATGTTTGTGGAATCAACCCGTGGGGAATATGTATTCCAACTGGCTCAAACCCTCTTGTTTATCTTGTGCAGTATCCTTAACCATGTAAAACCCCATATGGTAACCATAGGGTATGAATGCTCACTTCTTGTCCTTAACCAAAGTGGCATTATATCCCTCCAGGATGGTTTGGTCATAGATTTATCCCATGAAAATCCAGTCTGGGACATGAGTGGGGAGTGAATGTGGTGCACCAGTGGCCCCAAACGCCTTGATATAAGTCATGGTTTCCTATAGGTACTAGTGGCCTACTTTTGAGATCATTTTCTTGGCTTCTACCGACAGTCTTGGGCATTATTTCTTGAAAATAATAAAATAGACCCAAGCTATGAATTCATTGCAGATGAGAGCATATGATTTTTTGTACCTGTTGTCCCACATAATGCTAAAGTAGACATGTACAGGTAGATCAATGACATGTCAGCTCAGATTCATTCCTACGAAGATGTTCCTTGCGTAGATTACGTCCAACAGGTACGACGCCATGTGAAAAGAGGGTGCTTCTCCCTCCTTAGGTGTCTGGGCCTACAATATGTTGGTCTCAATTGTTTAGAGATTATTTCTACCCAATTGAAGTTTCTCTCGGAGATGGCCACACTATATTCTAGGGGCATCCATGCCTCCAAAAACTTAGCGTGATATCTCTCCCCATATAATCGACATATCAGAGCCATCAAATAGATGTTTGGATCCTTCATATTTGTTGTCCCGTACTAGACGTTGATCCGGTTTGTGATTTGTTTCTCTTCTTTCAACCAAGAGGCCATCAATCGATTGGTGTCGTGGAACTAGTAGAATTTCACTATGAAATACGTTTTTAAATGCTCCTCTGGGTCCCCGATATTGTAATATTTCTAGACCTCTGTCGAGAGAAAAACACTGATGCATCCACCATTCTCATCATTAACCAGACACTTCATTGCATCTGTATGATCGATTATCCACCCCAGGCTTCTCAATACAAGGAAATACCAGGGGTCGATAGGCTACCATATGCAGGCATGAATGTCGGATGTTCGGAAAAACCTGATCATTGAGCATCCTTACATCCAGGTCAATGTGGGGGATAAATTCCCGGTAATCTTCCCAGTTAATTCTATTGAATAAATCTCCTCACTGCGTGAGCATTATATTTGACCAAGTGCTCACCTCTGTGTCACCAAATGAAGGGGGTTAGGAAAATTCCTTCTTAGTTGATGTTCTGATGACCGAATCTGCTTTAATAACAAATTCTAACTTACTTACAACACTGGGAGAAGATCCTTCACCGACCTCTGCTTCCTTCAACTTTGGTGCCATTGGCGAGTGTTTGGTCGTTGGCTTCCTTGGAGGCATTTTCCTGCAGGGAGAGAAGAGTTATAAATCGTCGTGCAGAGATGATATTGATATATAAATAAAATGTGACCACCGAAATGATAAAAGTCAAGAAATACCTCTTCTTCGCACTAGCTTAACCTTGTTTTGAAATTCTGAGAATCGAGTGCAACTCTTGAGACGCTCTTTTTGCTTCTTCGACTGCTATGGAAATGAGAAACTTGTGTACAGAATGTTGGGGTTCAAAATTGTCTTAGTAATTTAAACATAGAGAATACCCACCTTGTCTCTTCAATTATCCCATTCGGGGTGTAAGTGCAATTTTACAAAATCTGTCACTAGATCTGGCATAGGTTGGCATCGTAGGAGTGGGATACATTGTGGTTCATCAATGATTTCAAATTTCTGTTATTCGATCGGCACATAGGGTAGCAATGTATGCGGAGATAAAGATTAATTGACCTATTAAATGACATAATCCGATCTTATTTTATGCTGAAAAGTCCCATCATTCTGCTAATTTAAACGGGTGGATTGGGAGTCGACGATTTTCTTAGAAAATGTTCGTAGATATCTCTTGCAAAAAAATCTAATGCCAATCCATCTTTCTGTACAAATATGATGTGTAAATTCTCACCTCGAAGTGCGACCAGGACACAGGGAAACCTAAGGTGACTCAGGATGAAACTAGGCCATATGAAATGCCTACATGGAAAAGACACGTGGTGTTTGAATTTGGATCCTTCATTTAAGAGTTTATTCATAATCAAGGATTTTTTTTAGATAAGAATTTTAACAAACAATTCCTACCCTACCGATGCGAAAAAAGGTATCAAGGATCAACGATCGATGAGATGTTGAAACAAGTGTTCCTGAATTACCCCCCTCGAAACCTATCGATGTCAAAGATGCATCGATGATCGGTGCTCGACAATGTATCAACGTAAAAAATTCCATAATTTAAATCTTGGGATTTTATTGACTCCAAACAATGCATCAATAATCGGTTATCGAAGGTCCATTATGGCCCATGTTGGTGTCTTACCTTTTCATACTTCGTCGATTCCGATGGGATATCAACAACTTCCTGAAAATTCTTCGCAAACAGTTGACGCAGATCTCCTTCATTTTTTTCCCAATGTTGATGATACATCGATGATCAATGATGATTGTTACTATNATCAACGTAAAAAATTCCATAATTTAAATCTTGGGATTTTATTGACTCCAAACAATGCATCAATAATCGGTTATCGAAGGTCCATTATGGCCCATGTTGGTGTCTTACCTTTTCATACTTCGTCGATGCCGATGGGATATCAACAACTTCCTGAAAATTCTTCGCAAACAGTTGACGCAGATCTCCTTCATTTTTTTCCCAATGTTGATGATACATCGATGATCAATGATGATTGTTACTATGTGGTCATTTTTCTTCTTGGATTTTGTCGATGTCGAAAATAGGTGCGTGGGCTACAAATTCAACTATGAGTTCTTAGTTATAAAGACAAGTTATTTTTAGAGAAAAAAGGTTTCAATTCGACAGGTCCAAATAAATTTGAGCATGATCGATGATGAGACATGGAAATGAAACTTAATGATCCCTACACAATGGAATCAATTTAGAAAGAAGAAAAAGAAGACAAGTGGTACCCAAAAGAGAAATTTTTTTACAAAGATTTTAGGGGGTGTTGATCACTCAAAAAATGGTGATTCTTTGGGTGAAAACATAATATTTTCTTCTTCCTTCGGGCTTAGCTGATGTAGAATCTAGTGGAGAGACTAAATGGTGTTGCTTTTATCAAAGTGTTTCTTATTCATGCGTGTAAAAATTCTCGAGTTCGTGAATTAGGGTCTGCCTATGGAGTTCATCTGTTAGACCACCTTCATTCCTCTTGATGATGAGACACACCCCTCTTTGAAAATATCCGGGTAAGGAATTCTCCTGCTTGAGGCCATTTGAGTTATCATTATTCCCTTGCCATCGTGTTGCTCTGCTTCCAACCAACATCCATAGCCCCAATGAAGTCACCTTGATGTCACATACCTTGCTCCACTGCCAGCAATCTTCCATAGCCCTGACTAAGTTATCTACATAACCTCTCTGAATTTGCACTCATTTTAATATAATTTATTTAATTATGGTAGAAATTCCCTGAGTGAGTTGGAGAGGAGGACGTTTGTTATTTGCAAGGTAAAATAGTTAAAGGTGAAATTCTTCCTAGCTTTGTCTAGAGGTGCATGTGATCCTTTCCAACTAGCCATATTTCCCTTTGGGCTTTACTAGACCACCAGGCAAACATTTCATCACTTACCAAGGTTGTTTATTTTGAAAAGACAAGATATAGATATCCTTTAAGAAATTTGTAATTGCCCAACGTTTCTTATGTTGCACTTAAGCATAAGTTAGGAGAAGAGTTTTCTACACCATATTTATAAATTCAACCACTACTCTACATAACACAACTCAGTTATAGGAGAATACCAAGCAAAAGAAAAGACAAAAATAAAAAGAAATTTGCAATCATCCTACCCTAAACCTACACATTTATCCCAATCAGAATATATTCTAAAGAAACATGAAAAATACATTTTTTTTAAACAAAAGTATTGTTTTAGGGATTTTCCATTCAATGGGAGGGTGTCAGGTTCCCCCCTCATATTTTATAACCAATACTTTCTTGCCCCAATTTTCTCGGATACCTGAAAAGGTTCGACCCATAGATTTTAAAACTTCGAATGTTTTCCCTTAGGTTAGTTTTCTCTATCCCATTTTAGGACTAAGTCTCCTACTTCAAACCTCTTCTCCTTGGCCTTATGCTTGTCAAACCATATTTTAACTATCTGCTGATGAGCGGTGAACTGTTGATTAAGGTTGGTTGTCATTGATGTCAACCCTTGAAGAAAGCCTCGTAGCACAAAGGTTTGGGTAATGGACCCAAAGTTGTTTGATGTAAATATGACTCATTATTTTTTTTTCATGGTTGATAAGACGTAAATATGGATGAACTCCAAAGTGGTCCCCTTATGGTGAAAGCCCTCACGGGAAGATGCTTTGCGGAGTAAGAGAACCCATTCTGAATTGTGGAATAATGAGATGAAGGATAGTGAATTTTTCAGGGAGAATATCCTAGATGGATAGTGCTTTTCATGCCATTTCTGGTGGTATGTAGAATGTCACATAACTCCTCACGGTTAGAAAATTATGACCATGTGAAGTTGGAGAACCCAGGTTTGGGTAATGGACCCAAGTTTGTTTGATGGATAACAATATGATTTTTTTCTATATTTGAAGGTAATACTATTCTATATGGATATTACATGTCATTCCATTTCTAGTGGTATGTGGAATGTCACATAACTCCTCACGGTTTAAGAGTTATGGCCTTACAAAGTTGGAGGACCCTCATATGTCATCTAGAAGCCTCAAAAGGTCAAAGTAGTCAAAGTGGTTTAAGAGATTTTAAAAGGTAAATAATAAAGTGAAGTGATGAGTGTATTATAATTCAAAGTGAATAAAAAATATATTATTTCAATAATAAATTTAATAGAGAAATTAGAAGTGGGTTAACCCTAAAATAAGGAAAGTGGGCCAAGTGACCTAGAAGATGTTTTTAAGGAAGCTACTTGGAGAGTATAAATAAGAGAAAAGGATCTCTTATTTTAATAACACTTGAGAATATTGAATATATATAGGTGTCTAAGGTAACCAAGGATATCTAAGCCAAAATTCTGAGGGAAGGTGAAGAAAAGAATGACGAAATGCAAGGAAGGATAAATTCTTTTGATGGTGCTTTCTAAGGTATATTATTTACAGGTCATCTCGCCATTTTTGCTATAGTGTTTTTTCTATAATTCTTCAGATCGTGAGGTTTATATTCCATTAAGAAAACATATCCAAATATCTGTGGTAAAAAATTTAGCTTGTGGGTCGTTGTATTTTTGGAGTTATACTCTGCGGAAAATAGGGTTTGTGGCTAGTCCTGAAACTAGTAAAAAATAGGTGTTTTGGGTAAAAATGTCATAACTTCTTCATAACATATCCAAATTCAGTAAGACAAAATGTTTTGGTTAGGGTATGATATTTAGTATTATGTGTAACATTTTAATATCAATTCAACTTATATTTCGTGTGGGGAAACCTCTACAAGGTTGCTCTCTAGAATAAGCTAGAATTCAGCAAGGTATGCCATGATTTCTATAACTCCTTTTCTGAGAGGTTCCAGGTTGCATAAAAAAAATTGAAGAAAATTGTGTATCAGTTTCATATCTTTATACATTATAGGTTCAAAGTTATGATTACTTCAAGTTAGGGTTGTTGACTAATCCAAAACTAGGCATGTGAGACTAAAGAAAAGTTTGATGAAAATGCTAGTATCTTGTTGTTAAAGTTAAGGAATGTTTGCAGGAATGTGATCATATAAACCAGATCTATTACAGAGATACAAATCATATTTGGATGATGAAATTGATGAGAGATTTTGGTTAAGGTACATGTTGAGTACATTGTTGAGACAAGTAGTTGACGAGTTGGCACATACATGAGGTGTATAGTTGATGATGTTGGTACATATTGATGAGTCATAGTTGATGAGTAGTTGACACATGATTGGTACATACTTGGTACATGGTTGGATGCACTTGTTTATGGTACCTATTGATTACAGGTTGTTTGGTACAGGTTGGTGCATGTTTGATGCACTTGTTTATGGTACATGTTGATTACAGGTTGAGGTACAGGTTGATGCATGGTTGATGCATGGTTCAGATTTATTGGTACAGGTTTACAATGGTATATCTCATAGTGATAGTGTGACAGTGGTTCCATCATTCTACTTCTACTTTAGGGTGGAAGGACAAGGGAAGGACAGGTGGTTGTAGCCACCTTCCGGTTGTAGCTGGAGAACATAGGGGGTTGTAGCCAGAGAATTGGGGAGTTGGAGCTTCCCTCAGGTTTTAGCCTGAGAAACTAGGGGGTTGGAGCCTCCTTCCAGTTGCAGCTGGAAAACAAAGGAAGTCAGTGCTTCTAATGAATGTAATTCTTCAAGACATATAAGAAAATTCATTCAGTGGTTTTATCCCGATTTGGGTTTCCACGTAAAACATTGGTGTATTGTATATGTGTGTGATTGTTTATTTCTTACTTCTCATTATTGGATAATAATTATACATTGATATAACATTTGAAGAAAAATTATTATAATTACGCTATTACTGATTCACCCCCCCTCTCAGTAATCCAACAATTGGTATCAGAGCAGGTTCTTTCAGAAATCAATTTAACCACTGAAAGGTAGATCATGGAGAGTACCAACTCATATAAAAATGGAATACCATAGTTTGATGGACAAAAGTATGCTTTTTGGAGCATAATGATGAAGACATATATACATGAACAGGGATTTCAAGTTTGGCAATCAATTGTAGATGGATACACAGCACCAACAGTTCCACCAACAAATGACAAAGCAGTGAAACTCGGTGAGAATAATTCCAAATCCAAAAATGCACTTTTGAATGGTCTCAGTGATATTGTTTTCACCAAAGTTTCACATTGTAAATATGCTAAAGAGATTTGGGACAAGCTTTGAAATTTTTATGAAGGAGATTCAAAAGTCAAAGCAACAAAGCTTCAAACTTACATAGGTTAGTTCAAACAACTAAAAATGAAGGAATATGAAGATATCATAGCCTACTTCTTACGAGTTGATGAAACAATAAATGCAATCATAGGATTGGGAGAAGAAATTGAAGAATCTGTAATTGTTCAAAATGTACTAAGATCTCTTCCTATGAGATTCAACCCTAAGATATCAACACTAGAAGAAAGATCGGATCTAAAATCAATAAGCATGGATGAACTGCATGGAAYATTCAAAGCATATGAGATGAGAACTGAACAGAAAAATATAAATGTAAAAGAAGCAACCTTCAAAGCATCCAAAAGATCAAAGCAAAATAAAAAGGAACAAGAAGAATATAGCAACAACAATGACGTCTCGGAAGATGATGAAGAAGTGGCCAACTTCGTCAAAAGATTGAACAAGGGAACCAACAATAGGTATAAAGGTAAGCTTCCTTTAATTTGTTTTAATTGTGATGGTATTCGTCATTTTTCTAACAAATGTCCTCATAAGAAAAAGAGAAATGATGAAGGTTACTCGAAAGGCAGACAAACATATAAAGGTAAAAGAACTACAAAAAAAGTTTTCAAGAAAATCTTTTGCACCAAAGAAGACATCTCATCATCAGATGAAGATGAAGTCAGTGACAGTGAAACATGGAGAGTTCTATTCATGGCAGTAGATGACTCTGATAAAGAATATTCCGAAGAAAAATACGAAGAAGCATATGAAGAAGAAACCGAAGAGGCAGAAGTTCTCTTCTGAGAAGAACTAATGAGTGCCATAGAAGTTATCAGAAGAGAAAAGAAGAAAAACAAGAAACTAAAAGCAGAACTAGATAAGAAAAAAAACACTCAATAACTAGAACAAATGATCACAAAATTGAAGGTTCAAATAGAAGAAGATAAAAGAATTGAAGAAGCACTCAAAGAACAACTAGAAGGAAAGAACAGGATCATTGGAAACTTGGAAGCAGAGATTGTCACACTAAGAAAGGATATTCAAAATAAAAATATGCAGAATAGCTCAAAAGTTCTGGATGACATTATCAACGGTAAAAAATATCATCTTAACAAGTCCAGACTTGGATACAATCAAACAGAAAAGGGATCAAGCTCCAAAACAATAGAGCAAGAAACAAATCCAAAAAGCTATGTAGAAACAATCAAAGGGGATAAAAAGATATACAAGGAAGATTACAGGGACACTCCTCCACCGAGAAGATTCATATTTTAGAATCAACAACAGATAGATAGGCCTCAAGAATAAGAGGGATTCATAAGAGCACCTCCTTTCATAAGATCTTCAACTACCAGGTATCCAACTATAGTTTTTGGCTTATGTTATGCATGTAATAATTTTGGACATAAAGTTGTAAATTGCAGAGATAACAGCAGGAACAATAACTACTTTGAGAGGCATACTCAAAGGGGTTATTCAAGAAGACCTAGTGAAACATAGAGAAGAAGTTACAAGAGGTTTGAATCTTTGAGCATTGAAGTGGTATGTTACAAATGTAACAATTTTGGACACATGGCCAAAAATTGCAGAATGAAAGTCCATCCTAAAGAAACTCAACAGATTCACAAACAAGAACCTTAGAAAACGACATGGATAAGAAAGCAAGATCAATATAGCAATGAAGAATGCATAGTCCCTCTACAAGCTAAACAGAAGAAATGTGGTTGGTATGTTAACAATGGATGTTCAAAACACATGATAGTTGATAGAGACAAGTTTCTTACATTACGAAAGGAAAGATATGGATCAGTCTCCTTCGGAAATGACGATTCAGCCAAAATCATTGGAAAAGGCACAGTCCGAATTGGGAACAAGAATTAAAAGGCAGAAAATGTTCTACTAGTAGAAGATATGAAGCATAATATTTTAAGTGTGAGTCAAATGTGTGACCAAGGTCATAAATTTACTTTTGATTTACAAAAGTGTGAGATAAGAAAAGAAGGTTTAGGGAAATTGGTTGCTACAGCTACAAGAACTTCAAGCAACATATATGTGTTAAGCGAAATTGGAAATGAAAAGTGTTGTCTAGGAAAGGAAGATGAAATTTGGATATGGCACAAAAGAATGGGTCACATGCATTTTGATAACCTTATCAAGGTCAGCAAAAGAGAAGCAGTCAGAGAAATGCCCTAGATCACGAAACCAACCAACACTTTATGCAAGGATTTCCAACAAGGAAAGAAAACAAAGACCAGGTTCAAATCAAAGGAATGTTCAACAACAAAACCACTAGAAATTGTGCATACTGATCTAGTTGGACCAACTACAACAAAAGGATTAAAAGGTGAGAGATACTTTATGTTATTAGTTGATGATTATACAAGAATGACTGTAGTTTCCTTTCTCAAGAACAAGTTAGAAGCTTTTGAAAACTTCAAGATCTACAAGGAAATGGTCGAATATGAGATGGATTCAAGAATCAAATGATTAAGATCAGATAATGGAGGAGAATTCACCTCAAAGGAATTTATGGACTACTGCAACAATCATGGAATAAAAAGGCAATTCTTCGTCGCTATGATACCTCAATAGAATGGAGTTGTTGAAAGAAAGAACATGATAGTACAAGAAATGGCTTGAACAATGATAATGGATTCAAAGTTGACATATATTTTTTGGACACAGGCAGTGCATACAAAAGTTCACATTCAAAACAGATTAATGCTCATAAACAACATTGATAAAACTCCCTACGAGCTATGGAAAGGAAGAACAACAAATGTGAAGCACTTCAGAGTTTTTGGAAGCAAATGCTACACCAAAAGAGAAGATGGCAGAATGGGAAAATTTGACTCTCGTGTGGACAAAGGAATACTTGTTGGTTACTCAAGTACAAGGAAAGCATACAAGTGTTACAATCTAATATTAAACAAAGTTGTGGAAAGCATCAACGTAACAGTTGATGAAACAGGCAGACCAGAATCAAAGGAAGAAGAAAACAAATCAATGGAACAACTTTTCAAAGAAGAAGATGAAAAAAAAGTAGAAGAGGAAGATGAAGATGAACAAAATCCGACAAAAGAAGCAGAGCAAGTTCAACAAGTATCTCCAAAGACACCTAGCAAATGAGTACAAAAGAATCATCCTTTAGATCAGATTATTGGAAACAAAGATGCAGGAGTTG